>CAUYON010050554.1:0-14691 GCA_963573935.1 Arctocebus calabarensis
CGGGCGCCTGTAGTCCCAGCTACTTGGGAGGCGGAGGCAGGAGACTCGCTTGAGCCCAGGAATTGGAGGTTGCTGTGAGCTGCAATGCCACGGCACTCTACCCAGGGTGACAGCTTGAGGCTCTGTCTCAAAAAAAAAAAAAAAAAAAAGTTCTAAAACAGATCATGGTGATGGCTGCATAAAAATACAAATATACTAAAAATAGATTGATACTGATATATTTTAAATGGGTGAATTTCATAGTACCAGTACTCATTTATATAGACTCCTTAGACTAGCATTCAACTTTTCCAGCTTTATCTATTACTACTTCCTCTTCTCCATGACTTCAGTCTGACTGGTCCTTGAATAGACCTTGTGTATTGGTACAGTCTTTCCCATCTACCTCTCCTCTTATCCTTCAAACCCTAGGGAATTCTCTCATTTCTTATCTGGCAACTCTCTTCACTGACTGAAAACCCTTATTTAACGAATATATCTTGTTATTTAATGTTTTGCCTGTTTGTCCTGTGATAGAGCCCATATATGTATATTATACTATATATATATACTTATGTCTGTAGCCGCACAATGTAAAGTGCAGTGCCCTGAAAAGAGCACTGGCCACTGTGCTGATTTTCTAAACCTTGTTAAGTGAAGATAAACTTGTGACCAGCAGACAGCTAACCTGCCACTGGAGCTGTAAGACTACGTCATCTTTGTCTTTTTTTTTTTTTTTTTTTGCAGTTTTTGGCCAGGGCTGGATTTGAACCCGCCACCTCTGGCATATGGGACCAACGCCCCACTCCTTTGAGCCACAGGCACCACCATATCTTTGTCTTTATAATTATTGAAACAAGGAATCATTGAACTTGATTGACTTCATAGAGTCTTCCACCACAGTCTGTACTATGCACAAAGAAGCCATGCCAGGTTAGCTCTTTCTTTGCCACATTATTTCTAGTGAAGATGATTAATTTTGTGGTCTGGATATTATTAAGATCCACAGTCTCGGGCCAGGTGCAGTGGCTCACCCCTATAATGCTAGCACTCTGGGAAGCCAAGGTAGGTGGACTTCCTCAGCTCACAGGTTCAAAATCAGCCTGAGCCAGAGCATGACCCCCACCTCTAAAAAAAAGCCAGGCATTGGCTCGGCGCCTGTGGCTCAACGGGCTAAGGCACCAGCCACGTATACCTGAGCTGGTGGGTTCGAATCCAGCCCCAGTCTGCCAAACAACAATGACAGCTGCAACCAAAAAATGGCCTGGCGTTGTGGTGGGCGCCTGTAGTCCCAGCTACTTGGGAGGTGGAGGCAGGAGACTCACTTGAGCCCAGGAATTGGAGGTTGCTGTGAGCTGTGATGCCACAGCACTCTATCCAGAGTGACAGTTTGAGGCTCTGTCTCAAAAAAAAAAAAAAAAAAAAAGGCCAGGCATTGTGGAAGGCGCTTGTAGTCCCAGCTAATTGGGAGGCTGAGGCGAGACGATCGCTTGAGCCCAAGAATTAGAGGTTGCTGTGAGTTATGAAGCCATGGCATTCAACCAAGGGCAACAAAGTGAGACTCTATCTCAAAAAAAGAAAAAAAAATAAAATAAAAAAAGATCCATAGTCTAGGGCTCCAGTACCCACTCTCACTCTCAAATTTGTGTTTCCCTTAGTGAGACTACAGGGAGACTAAGCTGTGTTAAAAGTCTGCATGGGACTAGCCCTCATCAGAAGTCCAAGGGGGTGTTACCAGCACAGGGCTCAGATTAGGGTGCTGGTCTATGGACTAGATCATGTGAGAACAAAAAGAAGGCAAAAGAAGCTGGGCACAGTGGCATTTGCCTGTAATCCTAGCTATCTAGGAGGCTTAGGCAGGAAGATACCTTGAGCACAGGAGTTCAAGGATACTATGACTGTGCCACTGCACTCCAACCTGGGGCAACAGAGCCAGACACCCATCTCTAAACAAAATTTTAGTCTTTTTTTTTTTTAGAGTCAAAGTCTCACTTTGTTGCCGTCAGTAGAGTGCAGTGACGTCACAGCTCACAGTAACCTCCAACTCTTGGGCTTAGACGATTCTCTTGCCTCAGCCTCCTGAGTAGATTGATTTTTTTTTTTTTTTTGGTAAATAATATTTTAAAAGAAAAAAAGAAAGGAACTTAAATGAAAAAAAAAAAAATTCCACCTCAGAACACTTATACTCAGGAAAAGAGGTACAGCTATTTTAAAACTTCTCTTAAGCCCAGATTCTAGTCTCACGATCATTGTTAAGATCATCCCCAAAATCCACTCCTTCTCTCACCTCTACTGCCTTCCCTTACCTTTTCACATGCTTCCTAGCCTCCTCCACCTTTATTCTTTCTTATGCTCACATTATTTTAACTATACTTTAAAACCTCATAATTAAGGTTCAGCGCCTGTGGCTCAAGCAGCTAAGGTACCAGGCACATACACCTGAGCTGGCAGGTTCGAATCCAGGCTGGGCCTGCCAAACAACGATGACTGAAGAACAAAAAATAACCAGCGTTGTGTCAGGCGCCTATAGTCCCAGCTACTTGGGAGGCAAAGACAGGAGAATCACAGGAGTTCAAGATCAGCCTGAGCAAGAGTGAGACTCCCTTCTTTAAAAACTAGAAGGGGGGCTCAGCGCCTGTGGCTCAATGGGCTAAGGCGCCAGCCATGTACACCTGAGCTGGCTCCATCCAGGGTGACAGCTTGAGGCTCTGTCTCAAAAAAAAAAAAAAAAACTAGAAGGGCATCATGGCAGGCTTCTCTAGTCTCAACAACTCGGGAGGCAAAAGGATCACTTGAGCCCAAGAGTTTGAGGTTGCTGTGAGCTCTGACCCCCGGCACTCTACCAAGGGTAACAAATTGAGACTCTGTCTCAAAAACAAACAAACCGGCTCGGCGCCTGGTGCTCAGCAGTTAGAGCGCCAGCCACATACATTGGAGCTGGCAGGTTTGAACCCAGCCTGGGCCTGTCAAACATCAATGACAACTACAACAACAACAACAAAAAAATAACTGGGCGTTATGGCGGGCACCTGTAGTCCCAGCTACTTGGGATGCTGAGGCAAGAGAATCGTTTAAGCCCAGGAGTATGAGGTTGCTATGAGCTGTAACGCCACAGCACTCTACCAAGAGAGACATAGTGAGACTCTGTCTCAAAACAAACAAACAAACAGGCTTGGCGCCCGTAAAACAGTGGTTTATGGTGCCAGCCACATACACCAAGGCTGCCAGGTTTGAACCCAGCCTGGGCCAGCTAAACAATAATGACAACTGCAACAAAAAATAGTCCTGCGTTGTGGTGGACGCCTATAGTCCCAGCTATTTGGGAGGCTGAGGCAAGAGAATCACTTAAGTCCAAGAGTTTGAAGTTGCTGTAAGCGGTGATGTCACTCTACTGAGGGCGACATAGTAAGACTCTGTCTCAAAACAAACAAATAAAAAAATTCTGTTAAATGACCTAATTTGCAGGCTTTAAAATGTAATTTCCTTTGGAGTAATCCAAGTACAGTCTAATTAAAAACTGCAGATATTGCCGGCACCTGTGGCTCAAAGGAGTAGGGTGCCAGTCCCATATGTCAGAGGTGGCGGGTTCAAACCCAGGCCTGGCCAAAAACTGCCAAAAAAAAAACAAAACTGCAGATATAAGTAATAAGGACCTTGTATTATAATCTTAGGCTTTTCATCGTTCTTCAAAGAAAAATATATCCAAGGCAATAAAAATCAATTCATAAGTCTTTAGACATCAGGACTATACATTACATATTTCATAAATTTTTTTTTTCCTTTTCTTTTTGAGACAGAGCCTCAGTAGGGCGCTGTGACATCACAGCTCACAGTGACCTCTAACTCCTGGGCTTAAGCGATTCTCTAGCCTCAGCCTCCCAAGTAGCTGGGACTACAGGCGCCTGCACAACGCCCGGCTATTTTTTTTTTTTTTAGTTGTAGTTGTCACGCTGTTTGGCAGGCCCAGGCTAGATTCGAACCCACCAGCTCTGGTGTATGAGGTTGGTGCCTTAGCCACTTGAGCTACAGGTGCCGAGTCGTTATAGTTCATACATTTATATAAGTAAATTTGCATTTTTAGTATAAGATTAAGCCATGCAATTTGCCACTTGCCCAGTATACCAGAGTGAAGAAAAATTTGTCCATTCTATTGCTCTTCATTTTATCACTGGTACATATTTTAGTGGAAAAAGAAGGCTGTTAATTTTTTCTCAGTTTTTTTTAACTGCTCTAACACAAAACATTAAGTTAAACAAACTATACTCACCGATATATATTCCAAGTGGCAACAGGTAAGTTGAGAATGAAGATGAACCAGTGCAATGAAACCAGCATTAATACAGTGACAAGGGTATGGCCAATCAATTCTGGAATTACCCACTGCAAGGGAAGAACACAGTATTATATCTCACTGCTCTGTCCTTCCTGACTGTACATGTTACTTGAAACTAAATCAATGAATGTATAGAGAACCTACAAGCTACTAGTAGTATTTTTAGACTCAGATGTCACAGATTTGCATACTGATATAACTGTATACCCAATGCAAATATATCAGGGCATAGCTTAAGAATAAAGCACTTAAGGCTCAGCACCTGTGGTTCAATGTACACCTAAAGCTGGCAGGTTCGAATTCAGCCTGGGCCCACCAAACAATGACAGCTGCAACCAAAAAATGGCCGGGCGTTGTGATGGGCACCTGTAGTCCCAGCTACTTGGGAGGCGGAGGGAGGAGACTCACTTGAGCCCAGGAATTGGAGGTTGCTGTGAGCTGTGATGCCACAGCACTCTACCTAGGGTGACAGCTTGAGGCTCTGTCTCAAAAAAATAAAAATAAAGGGGCAGTGCCTGTGGCTCAGTGAGTAGGGTGCCAGACCCATATGCCAGAGGTGGTGGTTTCAAACCCAGCTCTGGCCAAAAACTGCAAAAAAAATAAAAAATAAAAATAAATAAAGCACTTAAATTTTAATTACTTTTTATTCTAAGCAAAGGCTTAGATCAGTGGTTCTCAACCTTCCTAATGCTGTGACTCTTTAATACATTTTCTCATGTTGTGGTGACCCCCAACCAGATAATCTTCATTACTACTTCTTAACTGTAATTTTGCTACTGTTATGAATCATAACATAAATATCTGATATGCAGGTTGTATTTAGGCAACTCCTGTGAAAGGGTCGTTCGCCCCCCCAAAGGGGTCGTGACCCATAGGCTGAGAACAGCTGGCTTAGATTCATTCATTAATTAGGTGTGAATTAACAACTAGGGGAAAAAATAAGAGTATTTACTTTCTATTCCAGTATCTATGATAAAGCCTCTTGCTCTAATTTTGGGATGGTTCATATCTATATACATGTTGCCTTTCTTTTTGTTGTTGTTGCAGTTTGGCCAGAGCCCAGGTTTGAACCCGCCACCCTTGGTATATGTGGCCAGCACCCTACCCACTGAACCATAGGTGCTACCCTACATGTTGCCTTTCAAGTCAGAATATTAATCTTAAATACTTGCCAATCCCCCAAATCCTTAGGAAACCATTTTACATTCAGAGGGGAGAAAAAAAGAAACCTTAAAAATAGGATAAAAGTTTACAGTCATAGCTCAAAGTTGACCAAATGTGATAATGGGCCAGGCATAGTGGACCATGCCTATAATCCTAGCATTCTGGGAGGCTGAGGCAGGAGGGTCCCTTGAGCTCAGGAGTCCAAGACCAGCCTGACAAAAAGCAAGACCCGGGCGGCACCTGTGGCTCATCGAGTAGAGCGCCGGCCCCATATACCAAAGGTGGCGGGTTCAAACCCAGCCTTGGCCAAATTGTAAAACAGAAAAATAGCTGGGCATTGTGGTGGGCACCTGTAGTCCCAGCTACTTGGGAGGCTGAGGCAAGAGAATCGCCTAAGCCCAGGAGTTGGAGGTTGCTGTGATGCCACAGCACTCTACTGAGGGTGATAAAGTGAAACTCTGTCTCTACCAAAAAAAAAAAAAAAGCAAGATCTCATCTGTACTAAAAATAAGAAAATTAGCTAGGTATAGTGGTAGGTGCCTGTAGACCCAACTATTTTACAGGCTGAGGCAGGAAGCTTGCTTGAACTCAGGAGTTTAAGGTTTCTGTGAGTAAGGCTGACACCAAGGCACTCTAGCCTGGGCAAGAGGGTGAGACTCTCTAAAACAAACAAACAAAAAATATATGAGCTTGGTGCCTGTGGCTCAAGCAGCTAAGGTGCCAGCCACATACACCTGAGCTGCGGGCTCGGATCTAGCAGGCCCACCAAATGACAATGATAGCTGCAACCAAAAAATAGGGCGACTGCTTGAGGCTGTCTCAAAAAAAAAAAAAAAAAAAAAGAAAAATATATGCTAATGAGTCAGAATCCCAGAATGCTGTCCTATTGATATCATATAGGGTGTCCATAAAAATCGTGTGCCATTTACAATAATTGTCTATACCATTCTCTATGCTTCTCTTTGTTTACTCTATTAATTTTCTAGTTGATCCATCAACATTTATTATGGCAGGGTTCTCAATTCACCCAAGAATTGAGAGTTCAGATTTTTCATATGAGTACAAATTTTTCTTAACTTTTTCTTTTGAGACACAGTCTCACTATGTGGCCCTTGGTAGAGTGCCATGACATCACAGCTCACAGCAACCTCAAACTCTTGGGCTTAAGACGTTCTCCTGCCTTAGTCTCCCAAGTAGCTGGGACTACAGGTGCCCGCCACAATGCATGGCTATTTTTTTGTTGTTGCAGTTTGGCTGGGGTTGGGTTTGTACCCGCCACCCTCGGTGTATGGGCCCAGCACCCTACTCACTGAGCCATGGGTGCCGGCTATTTTTTTTGTTGCAGTTGTCATTGTTGTTTGGCAGGCCCAGGATGGGTTCAAACCCACCAGCCCCAGTATACATGGCCGTGGCCCTAGCCGCTGACAAGCACTGAGCATGAAGTTAACTTTTTTTTAGAGACAGAGTCTCACTTTGTTGCCCTCAGTAGAGTGCGGTGCCCTCACAGCTCACAGCAACCTCCAACTCTTGGGGTTAGGCGATTCTCTTGTCTCAGCCTCCCAAGTAGCTGGGACTATAGGTACCCGCCACAATGCTCGGCTATTTTGTTGTTGTTGTTGTTGCAGTTCGTTCGGGGCTGGGTTTGAACCCACCACCCTTAGTATATGGGCCCAGCACCCTACTCACTGAGCCACAGGTGCCGCCCTGAAGTTAACTTTTTTTAGGGAACTTTTTTTTTTCTGAGACAGAGTCTCACTTTGTCATCCTCTGTAGAGTGCGTTGGTGTTGTAGCTCACAACAACCTCAAACTCTTGGGCTCAAATGATTGTCTTACCTCAGCCTCCAAAGTGGCTGGGACTATAGGCACCTGCCACAATGCCTGGCTATTTTTAGAGACAGGGTCTGGCTCTAGCTCAGGCTAGTCTTACACTCATGAGCTCAGGCAATCCGCCTGCCTCGGCCTCCCAGAGCTGGGATTACAGGCATGAGCCTCTGTGCCCAGAAAAATTATGTTCATTTTTTTAAAGAAGTAAAGAAAAAACAAGAATATACTTACTGTGCTTTGAGCTTCTTTCAAAAATAATTTATTTATTTATTTATTGAGACAGAGCCTCAAGCTGTCACCCTGGATAGAGTATTGTGGCATCACAGCTCACAGCAACCTCCAATTCCTGGGCTCAAGTGAGTCTCTTGCCTCTGCCTCCCAAGTAGCTGGGACTACAGGCGCCCGCCACAACGCCCGGCCATTTTCTATTTTTTTTGGTTGCAGTCATCATTGTTATTTGGCAGGCCCAGGCTGGATTCGAACCCACCAGCTCAGGTGTACGTGGCTGGCGCCTTAGCCCGTTGAGCCACAGGCGCCGAGCCTTAAAAATAAATTAATTAATGATCTTTTAAAATTTTTCACAGCACACCTAAGATCCTCTCACATGGCATGCTAGTGTGCCACAGCACAATGTTTGAAAATCACTATGATATTGTATATAATCTCAGGCACACTTGCATTATAGTTTAGAGTTACTTTTTTGGTAAACAAACAAATGGAGATTTTGAGTCATTAAACTCATTTACAACCAATTAGAACTTTCCAGTATGTAGTAAGCATTTTTAAAAGTGTAACCAGGGCTAGGGGCTCATGCCTATAACCCTTAAACTTTGGGAGCCTAAGGCAGGAGCATCACTTGAGCCCAGGAATTCAAGGTTGCAGTCAGCTATGATGATATCACTACACTCTAGCCCAGGTGAAAGAGTGAGACTCTCTCTCAAAAAAAAGTCCTATTTTTTGTCTCTTCCTTCTTAAGAAAATGTGCCCTTCAAGGCTAGGCATAGTACCTCACTCTTGTAATCCTAGCACTTCAGGAGGCCAAGGCGGGTGGACTGCTTGAGCTCAGGAGTTCAATATCAACCTGAGTAAGAGTGAGACCACGTCTCTACGAAAAATAGAAAAAGCTAGCCGGGGCATTGTGATGGGCACCTGTAGTCCCAGCTACTCAGGAGGCTGAGGCAAGAAGATTACTCAAGCCCAAGAGTTTGAGGTTCCTGTGAGCTATGACGCCACAGTACTTTACCCAGGGCAACAGAGTGAAAAACTGTCTCAAAAAAAAAAAAAAAGAAAGAAAACATGCACTAACTTATTCTCAGCACACTGGCATTAGACTATATCCCTTAGGCAGAAGCTTATTCTCCTCCAAAATAACTCAATGGGGCTGGGCATGGTGGCACATGCCTGTAATCTTAGCATTCTGGGATGCCAATAGAGACAGATGGCTTGAGCTCAGGAATTCGAGACCAGCCTGAGTGAGACCCCACTTCTACTAAAAATAGAAAAATAAGCCAGGTACTGTGGCACACACCTGTGATCTCAGCTGCTCAGGAGGCTGAGGCAAGAGGATCACTTAAGCCCAAGAATTTGAGATTTCTGTGAGCTATGATGATGCCATAGCACTCTATCCAGAGTGACTTCTAGAGTAAGATTCTGTCTCAAAAATCAAAATGAAACTAATAATAACTTAATGGCTCAGAAGAAAACCCTTACGAAAAGCCTACCATTACAGGTATCCCAAAAAGGCCAGGTAGACATTAATTACTCTACAGTGAAGTCTACCAGTGAATAAACTCAGACCACCCAACGAGTTTAATGGATAAAGAAAAAAATGACAGAGGCTCAGCACCCGTAGCAGCACTAGCCACATACACCAAAGTCAGTGGGTTCAAACCCAACCCAGGCCAGCTAACCAGCAATGACAACCGTAACGAAAAATAGCCAGGCATTGTGGTGGGCGCCTATAGTCCCAGCTACTTGGGAGGCCGAGGCAAGAGAATCACTTAAGCCAGGGGGTTCTCAACCTGTGGGTCACAACCCACAGGAACTGTATTCAAGTGCCCTGGTATTAAAAAGGTTGAGAACCACTGGCATAAGCCCAAGAGTTTGAGGTTGCTGTGGGCTGTGATGCAACAGCACTCTACCATGGGTGACATAGTGAGACTGTGCCTCAAAAAAAAAAAGAAAAAAATGATGTTTTTTTTTTTTCTTTTTTTTTTTTTTGTGTAGAGACAGAGTCTCACTTTATCGCCCTGGGTAGAGTGCCGTGGCGTCACACAGCTCACAGCAACCTCCAACTCCTGGGCTTAGGTGATCCTCTTGCCTCAGTCTTCCTAGTGGTTGGGACTACAGGTGCCCACCACGATGCCTGGCTATTTTTCTGTTTTGCAATTGGGCCGAGGCCGGGTTTGAACCAGCCACCTTCAGTATATGAGGTCAGCGCCCTACTCGATGAGACATAGGCACCGCTCTATTTTTTTTTTGAGACAAAGCCTCAAACTATCTCCCTGGGTAGAGGGACATGGCATCACAACTCACAGCACCCTCCGACTCCTGGGCTCAAGCGATTCTCCTGCCTCAGCCTCCCAAGTA
This sequence comes from Arctocebus calabarensis, assembly GCA_963573935.1. Lineage (NCBI taxonomy): Eukaryota > Metazoa > Chordata > Mammalia > Primates > Lorisidae > Arctocebus > Arctocebus calabarensis. Next base: position 9,891 of record CAUYON010050554.1, read on the forward strand.
GCTGGGATTACAGGTGCCCGCAACAATGCCCAGCTATTTTTTGGTTGCAACCGTCATTGTTGTTTGGCGGGCCTGGGCTGGATTCAAGCCCGCCAGCTCAGGTGTATGTGGCTGGCACCTTAGCCACTTGACTCACAGGTGCCAAGCCTGTTTATTTATTTATGATATATGAGAAGGGTCTCATTCAGGGCTTAATTGATCCTCCCACTTCAGCCTCCTGAGTAGCTATGATGACAGGAATATGCAACCACACCCAACTAGATTTTTATTCTTATAAAAGAAAACCAAAAAAGCACCTAAAATATCAAGTAAGCAAAAAATACAAAAACAATAAACCAACTGATAAAAAATTTAAGCATTCTTCTAAAAAGAATACAAATTACAGTATACAAAAATTTTAATTTTTCATAGTTGTTAATTTTCCAAATAAAACATAAATTTATTTTCTTTGGGCGGCGCCTGTGGCTCAGTGGCTAGGGCGCTGGCCCAATATACCAAGGATGGCGGTTCCAATGCGGCCTCAGCCAAACTGCAACAACAACAACAACAAAAAAATAGCCGGGCATTATGGTGGGCTCCTGTAGTCCCAGCTGAGGCAAAAGAATCACCAAAGCCCAGAAGTTGGAGGTTGTCGTGAGCTGTAACGCCACAGCATTCTACCAAGGGTGATAAAGTGAGACTCTGTCTGTAGAAAAAAAATAAATTTATTTTCCTCACAGAGAAACGTAAATAGACTAAAGATGGGAAAACACAGTGAAATCATTTTTAGATCAAGCCAAAAGCACTTCTCAGTATTTTTTCTTTCTTTTTTTTTTTTGCGACAGAGTCTGTTTGTCACCATCAGTAGAGTGCCGTGGCATCACAGCTCACAGGAACCTCAAACTCTCAGACTTAAGCAATTCTCTTGCCTTAGCCTCCCAAGTAGCTGGGACTACAGGCAACTGCCACAACACCCAGCTATTTTTAGAGGCAGAGTCTCATTCTTGTTCAGGATGGTTTCAAACTCATGAACTCAGGCAATCCACCCATCTCGGCCTCCCAGAGTGCTAGGATTACAGGAGTCAGCCACCACACCCGGCTATCAGTATTGTATTTTCATATGAACTTTCATCTAGAAAGGTGTTCTGTCTGCTGTCACAAAATGAATCAGGGCCAACTAGTTTCTCTCTATCTAGAAAAGTTCCGCAATTCAGAGTATTCTTGCCAGCATAAAGTTCTAAGTATACCAAAGGTAAAATGGCTCTAAAACAAATCAACTACCAGCTCGGCACCCGTAGCTCAGTGGTTAGGGCACCAGCTGCCCTAAGCTGCTACACTGAGGCTGCTGGGTTTGATACCAGCCCAGGCCAGTTAAAACAATGACAACTGCAACAAAAAGAATACCCAGGTGTTGTGGCCAGCACCTATAGTCCCAGCTACTTGGGAGGCTGAGTCAAGAGACTCACTTGAGCCCATGAGTTGGAGTTTGCTGTGAGCTGTGATGCCAGGACACTCTACTGAGGGCAACATAATGAGACTCTGTCTCAAAAAATATAAAGAAATTAACTACCAGGGCAATTAAATCCATTTCTCAGCAAGCCATATACAGAAGCTCTTTCATTAAGCAAAAAACAGACTGAGCTTTTTTTCTGTGAGTGTGGGAGAAAGAAGTTTAAACACAGAAGACAGTAACAATTACTCTCATATTGAACCTTTCCTTAGTCTGAGTAATGATGTCCACTGTAAACAAGGGGACAAGGAACATGCAGAGTAAATAGAGAAAATTTCAAGTCAGAAAATCTAGCATAATTTCATGTTCTAAAATATTGCAAGCTTGGCACCTGTAGCTCAGCAGCTAGGGCGCCAGCCACATACACCAGAATTGGCAGGTTCAAATCCAGCCTGGACCTCCAAACAATGACAACTACAACAACAACAAAAAAAAGCCGGGCATTGTGGCAGGCCCCTGTAATTCCAGCTACTTGGGAGGCTGAGGCAAGAGAATCATTTTAGCCCAAGAGTTTGAGGTTGCAGTGAGCTGTGGTGTCATGGCACTCTACCGAGGGCAACATAGTGAGACTCTGTCTCAAAATAAATAAATGAATAAATAAAATATTGCAAACACAGTAGTTCTACCAACATTGCAATGAGTACGAGGTAACATCCACGCTAAAAATCAAAAATAGATCTATTGGTTATTTATAACAATCCTTAATATGAAAAATGAAGAACTGACATGGATGCCAGAAAATGAGCAAAGAAATATCTTACCTTGTTTAATTTTGAGCAACATGATCTGGCATTAATGTAATCACATTCTAAATCAGACAATGTAATTATCTGATACTCAAGATAAGGAATTATTTCTCTTGTAACAACTAAATATTTAAGTTTCAGAAAGCAATCCCAGTTGTAAGTCAGATTAGATTTGACTTGAAAAAAATTTAGTTATTTCCTTAAAGTCTGCTCATTAGACAATGCCATTTTCTCATTCATCTTCCTTCAATGAATTATTTACACAGAACAATCCCATTATCCTAAAATCTAATCTGACCTATGCCAGAATATTTAGTCTGAGTTCTTCAAATGTAGAATAATGGCAATAAAACAGAAAATAAGACCTATAAAGACTTATAAAAATATTTTAAAAATTAAAAAGTCAGGGCTCAGTGCCTGTGGCTCAAGGGGCTAAGGCGCCAGCCATGTACACCTGAGCTGGCGGGTTCGAATCCAGCCCAGGCCCGCCAAACAACAATGACGGCTGCAACCAAAAAATGGCTGGGCGTTGTGGCGGGCACCTATAGTCCCAGCTACTTGGGAGGCGGAGGCAGGAGGATCACTTGAGCCCAGGAGTAGGAGGTTGCTGTGAGCTGTGATGCCCCTGCACTCTATTCAGGGTGACAGCTTGAGGTTCTGTCTCAAAAAAAAAAAAAAAAAAAGTAAAAAGTTGAATTTCCAATAAGAGAAAAATAGTGTTTATTTATAATATAGCCATAAAATATCTTTGAAGACTTAAGATATGTTTAAAGCAAAAAAGATACAAATACACCATAATAACACACTGACAATAGTTATGTTTTAAAAGTTGAATTACAGGTGATTTTTTTCCCTTAATATTTTTTCCTATTTTATAAATTGTCTACAGTAAACATATTATATTGGAATCAGGCAAAAAATTGCTTTTTTTAGTACAAAGTACTAACCTAAACTCATAAATCAAATTTGAGGGACAGATAAGAATAAAGGAAAAAGCTGTCAATTGAATGATACGATTTCAAGTATTTTTTTTTTTTTTTTTTACAGAGTCTCACTTTATCATCCTCGGTAGATTGCCGTGGTGTCACAGCTCACAGCAACCTCCAACTCCCGGGCTTAGGCAATTCTCTTGCCTCAGCCTCCCTAGTAGCTGGGACTACAGGCGCCCGCCACAACACCCGGCTATTTTTTTGTTGCAGTTTGTCCAAGGCCGGGTTCGAACCCATCACCCTCAGTATGTGGGGCCAACACCCTACCCACTGAGTCAAGGCACTGCCCCTCAAGTATTTACTTTAAAATATTCCATCATCTATCCCAATAGTTGGAGAAGAGATAAAAGAGAATGGCAAATGTTGAAAATCACTGAAGGTAATCACTGAGGGATTTATTACATTACTCTCCCTATATCTGTTTATGCTTGAAAATATCTACTAAAACAAGTAAAAAAAAAAATGCTCTCAACTGAATACTAAGCATTTCCATACAGATATTCCCTCATCACCTCAATACATCTAAAGTCAAACTCATCACTTTCTCTACAAACTGCTCTTTCTCCAAGTTGTTTAGTCAATGACACAAGCATGTTTTGTTCAGGCTCAAAATACATAAAGCTATCTCTGCTTTCTATTTACTGTCTCACAATCAATTACCAGGTTCTAGTAATCATTTCTTTCTACTATTCCCGCTCATAATATTCCCTTTTCTCTAGCAACAATTAGTATTCTATTTGAAATCCAAATCAACCTATTCCCCAGTGGTTTATCTTCCAATCTTTCATATTTCCAATGCACTCAGCAGATTCATCCTCCTAATAAACCACTTTGTTTACATCAAAAATTTTCAATGGCTCCTTATTGCCTTCAGGATAAAAGTGAAAGCTCTCCCATAATAGTCAAGTCCTCCTTGCTTCCCTACACAGGTCCACAGGAGGAAAAAAACAACAAACATTCAAGCTCTCCAAAATCGGATCAAATCTTACCTTTCTGATCTGACCTTCCACTACCACCAAAATTAACCATTTATAGAGCTCCCGATGTTCTATTTATTAACTGTCAACCCGAAATGCCACAAATGGACCTGCACTTTTGCTCTGGCCAATGTCTGATTTTGAATATTCATCCTTTGCCTTTCTGTAGGATTTTGTCCACAGTTCAAAGTCCAGGAAAACTCCTATATTCCCTATGCAAAGTCCACCCTGACCATTTTCCATCTCTTATCCCTAAGTTAGTGCAACTATCCTAAAATACAGAAATACAATATACTAAAATCCTTAATGTCCTGTCTATCAAGTCAAACGTTCCAATTAACATCTCTCTACACACATAAATTGATATAAGCCAAGGCTATTTTTTTTCTTTTTTTTCTTTTTTAGAGACAGAGTCTCACTTTATCGCCCTCGGTAGAATGCCGTGGCATCACACAGCTCACAGTAACCTCCAACTCCTGGACTTAGGCGATTCTTTTGCCTCAGCCTTCTGAGTAGCTGGGCTACAGGTGCCCGCCACAATGCCCAGCTATTTTTCTGCACTTCTGCAGTTTGGCCGAGGCCACCTTTGATATATGGGGC
>CAUYON010050555.1:0-10862 GCA_963573935.1 Arctocebus calabarensis
ATATCCAGTTTGACTTCATTTTGGTCAGAGGGCATATTTTGTAGAATTTCAAATTTCTTAAAATTTGTTAAGATTTGTTTTATAACCCATGATCAAATGTTCCAAATTTGCTAGAAAAGAATATGCCTTTTACTATTCTAAGATGATGTGTCTTATAAAAGTATCCATTAGGTCCACATTGGTTAATGGTGTTGTTCAATCCTGTTATATATTGGTTGATTTTATGTCCAGTGTTTCTATCAATTCTGAAAAGGGAGTGTTCAACTCTTCAACTGTAGCAGTGGATTTGCCAATTTATCCTTTCAATTTTGTCAGTTTTGCGTCAAGTATTTTGAAACTCTATTGCTGGTGCCATACACACAGAGGGTTATTTCAGCTCCTCAGTGCACTGACTCTTTATGTATCTGCTAATTTCCTTTGCTCTGAAGTCCTCTTTCTCTAATATTCATATAGCCACTGCAGCTTTCTTTTGATTAGGGTTTGCAAGCATATCTTTATCCATGTTTTCATCTTTTAGAATTTCTTATACACAACAAAGACATGTTTTTATATCCGTTCTGCCAGTCTGTCTTTTAATTGTGTGATTAGACCATTTACATTTAATGCAATTATGAGTGGTCAATAGGGTATTATCCTATACTCTCTGTGGCTATAACTTCCAAGGAGAAAGGACGGGAACACCACCTGTTAGTGCAAAGTAGCAATGAAAATCAGGCCTTACCCACAATGTTTGATGAGGAGGGGAAGCAGCACAGGTAACATGTTCCTGGTAGTAGTGTTGTCCTGAAAGGCTGCCCTTTTCCCTGTCCTTTGGCTAAAAAAATTATGCTTTCCAGAGTGGAGGTCTTTTGCCTGTGACTTTGGCCTTTTCTGATTGGGAGCTTGTCCAGAACCCAGGTCAAATTACATGGGTGTATTATCATCTGAATGTTTGTATCCCCTCTAATTTATATGCTTAAAGCCCAACCTTCAGTGATAATAATAACAAGAAGTGAGGCCTTCTGTGAGGTTATTAGGTGATGAGTACAGAGCTTCCATGAATGGAATCAGCACCCTTACAGAGTAGACCCAAGGGTGCTCACCCACTGCTCCCACCATGTGAGGACACGGAGAGAAGGGGCTGTCTATGAGGAAGGGGGCCTTTACCAGACACTGAATCTGCCAACACCTCATTCTTAGACTTCCTAGCCCTAGAACTGTGAGAAATAAAGCCACCCAGTTGATGGCATTTTGCTATAACATCCCATTAAGTGAGAGTGGGGACTCTTGGGTCCACATGTGGTCTTCTGAATCCATGAATGCAGCCTTTTGACTGAATCTGGTTTTTACAAACCACTCCTTTTAATAAAGGGATTTGCTTTGTGAAGTTTGGATTTGGTTGAGGGGCTGAACTTGGGAATCTGAAGGGCCTCAGGTGTGTGACCTGCAGGCTGCAGGCTTCCTGTTCCTTGCAGTATTTTGTTTGAATGATAGTCAAATAAACGTTAAATAATGTTCATCTTTCTGAAGGAAACATCACATACTTATTTCATTCTTCAGAATGTGAAATGAAGGCCTGTCCACGAAAGTGAGCATTAGCATCAAGGAAGCTCGGTTCTGGGGGAAATTTTTGTTTATTGTGTTATCAAAACAAATGATCTTTAATTTTCAAGGAGCATATTTTGAATATAGAATTCACTGGACCATCTTTTTGTGTATTTTATTTTTAATTTAGCTTTCATCCCCAAATTGTTGAGGTAGTAACTCTGGCTGCACAGATGCTGTGACCCCTGCCCCTGCCTAGCTTCAAGGTACTGTCTTCGTGGCACACGTCAAGTGTTCCAAAAATATTAGCAACTACACTGAGTGCTTATTTTATCATTGATTCTACTTCTCTACCCTATTTCATATTCCAGTCTTTAATCTTCAACAAACTTATTGTTTTTCATGTTCTCTTAATTAACATAAATGAATGTCTCATGTTCTGTAGTAGGCATAAGAGAGAAGAATAAAATGTGACCTCTTTACTTAAAAGGTCATCATTTTTATTTATTTATTTATTTATTTATTTTGGCTGGGGGTAGGTTTGAACCCACCACCTCCAGCATATGGGACCAGCGCCTTACTCCTTTGAGCCACAGTCGCTGCCCAAGGTCATCATTTATTGACTTATTTAGCTACCCATCATGAACTAGAAGAATATCATTATTTAAAAAGGAGAAATAATTATGTAAACAAGAGCTGCAGAGATAGGAGTTTGTGAAGAGTTTAGGGAAAGGCAAAGCAGACAGTATTGGAATTGTAGGGAGATGGTACTCTGAAAAGATTTCATAGTTCGGGAAAGAAGATTGAAAAGTTCTAGGAGAAGGAGCAGCCTGCCATTACTTGACTTTAAGTTCTCATTATTTTTTACCTTCAGCTTGCATCATGGGAGACAAGAGAAGAGAATTTCAGCACAGAATGTGTCAAGGAAACAAAAGCAATACAAGTTGAGATTAATCATGTATTTGCAAAAAGGTATTATATAGGTTTCTTAAATAAGCATTATGTATCCTTCACTGGATGTAGGTTGCTTGGTGATACTGTTTCCAGAGGGGGAAGATAAAGATGATTTAAGGCAAAGCAGAGTGTAAAGAGAGACAGAGTCCATTTTGAATAAGCTTTTCTGAGCCTTTTTAATGCACACACGTGGATGTGTCCCGAGTCCACTGTGCAAATATAGAGAGAGCTTGAGAGAGAAATAGTCTTAAGACACGAAATCAGTGAGTCAGTATGACAAAATAACACAGTAGAACCAAAAGAGAAAAAGTCAAGGATATCAGTTTGGGAAATAATGTAGCTTACTGAAGATGGGAGTAAAAGGAGCCGGAAGGCAACAGAAAAGAGAGATTGAACAGGTGGGCATAGAATCAGAGGCACTGAAACCAAGAGGGGTGAAGTGCTAAAGAGGGCAGGGACTGTCCGAAAGGTCAAGTGCAAGACCCAAGTAGGATAAGGACTGCCAAACCCCACTAACTTGTAGAAAGTGTAAATAAGGGGAGACTGGCTACTTGCCTTGTGAATCGGAAGTAAAAAATGGACACACTATCTATAGACCTTGCATCAGGGATCTTGGCTAAGATGAAGAAAAGGCAGAAAAAGAAGTTTATGGGCAAGTAGCCAGAAAGAAGGAACAGCTAGAAATCCAGGAGGCAGAATTGTTGATTCAGGAATAGTTTAGTGGAGATAAAAGCATGTAAAGAATGACTAGCCTTCAATAAGATCCTGTGAACCACTGAAACCAGAAGAAAGAAAAAACTATAAGAGTTATATGTTAAAATGAGTACTGCCTTTTAAAAAATCTCTGCAATCTTATACAATTATTACAATTTTGGCTCAGTTGCTTAAAGGGTTTGAGAAATGTCCGTTTCTCAAGTTTACCCTTAAAGATGAGAGGATTTACCACAGACATGCACATACACACATCCAAGTTATCTTGTTTAAATATAGAAATGATATTTGGAAATTGCCCAAAGTTATTTTAAGTCATGTGTGATGAACAAGGCAAGCTGGTGGATAATCCTTTGGTGTAAAACAATCTTTTCTGGAATAGATTTATTAACTGGCACAAAAATAAATGTGAAAAAGAGAGTCCCCAAATGTTTGTTGTTCACAAAATATTCACTAAGTTCATGGCCTTTTAATTCAATACATTTATGCATTCATTCAACAAAAAAATGAAAGTCCACTGCATCTCAGGAATTAAGTGAAAGTATTTCGATAAACAGGACTCCAGTGAGTCGGTTCTGATAAATTTGGAATAAACTAGAGTTATGTATCAGTACACGCTAACTTGATATCACACACATTTCTCTCACTAAAGGGCAAAATTTAGCTCATGTTTTTAACTTTTCCAAAGATTGTATTTGTATCAGATCTGAAGCATTTGGACATAACTCTCACTGACTTAATTTGCAATTATGTGTACTAACAAAAGAATTTATCTGAATAGAGGAAGTTCTAAAATCACATAATGTACAGCTGAAGAAGTCTGGGTTCACTGAACTCAATGTGGTTTATATATCTCATTAGAAGTTTGGAAACATTAACTACCCACATAGAAAAAGAGCTGGCATTAATATGCATGGAGAATTATTTTACCATTGCTTCATTATGCTTATGATGATTTTTCACTCTATTTTTTTTTCTTTTTGAGACAGATTCTTCTGGGTAGAGGGCAATGGTGTCATAGCTCACAGCAACCTCATATTCTTGGGCTCAAGAGATCCTCTTACCTCAGCCTCCCCAGTAGCTGGAACTATAGGTGCCTGCCACAATGCCCAGCTAGTTTTTTCTATTTTTATAGAGATAGGGTCTCACTCTCACTCAGGCTGGTTAAACTCCTGAACTCAAGCAATTCACCCACCTCAGTCTCCCAGAGGGCTGGGATTACAGCAGTGTGCTACCAATCCCCAGGCCCTATTTCACACGATTTTGTGCTTCAACTTTTATTGTTTTGTTGTTGTTATTGTTTTGTTTTGTTTTTGCAGTTTTTGGTTGGGGCCAGGTTTGAACCCACCACCTCTGGAGTAGGGGACTGGTGCCCTACTCCTTCAGTCACAGGCCCCGCCCTGCTTCAACTTTTACATCAGTTCCTCCAAGTGTGGTCAGATGCTGAATCTGCATTCTCCACGAGTCTTCCAGGTGCTATCTATGTAGTGTCAAATGTGAGAATCACTGCTACAAGAGTTTGAAGTTGCTGGGCAAGTGTTAAGGAAAAAAAAATCCTTCAAAACCACTAGAAATAATATATTTTGATATGGAAGAACTTCACCCCAGTGGTCAGATATGGCAGCTGGGCAGGCAGGCAGTACAGTGCATTTCAAAGAATATTGGCTTTGAATCAAGCAGACTTACACTGAACCCCTGTCCACTTCTTTCTGGCCTGTATCGTTAAGAATAATGATTTAGCTTCGGGGATTCCTAGTTTTCCCCTCTGTAGTCACTCCCTCATAAATTTATTGAGAAAATTAAATGGAAATAGAAGTATGGTTAGTATCTTTCTTCTTTCCATCTCTTTATTTTTTTATTTTTTTATAATTTTATTAAATCATAATTGTGCACATTAGTGCAATCATGGGGCACAATGTGCTGACTTCATATACAATCTGAAATATTTTTGTCAAACTGTTAAACATATCCTTCATGGCATTTTCTTAATCACTATATGAAGACATTGATATTCTACATTTAATAAGTTTCAGCAGTACCCTTCTAAGATGCACCGTAGGTTGAACTTGTATTCTTTTCCCCATCCAGTCTCCATTCCAGACATGCAATCTTGAATACCAGGCCCATGGGTAATATAAATGACACAAGCAGTCAGGGAAAATCCACAGAAATCTTAGAGACTGTAGTAGAAAGAAAAATACGTACTCCACCTAAGGACTTTCAAATAAAAATAAATTCTAAAAACATAAAATTAAAGAAATTACTATGGATCAAGCAAAACCCATCTGCTAGTCAAATCAGACACGTGACCATTTCTATCTCTGTCTTAAACTGGTAAACTCAGACCCTTTCATAAACCAAATGCCTTTGATGGCAATGCCTATTCTTTGTCATCTTAGTAAGTTTCTCCAACTTCCTGGACTAAGTAGTTAAACTTTAACTAGATAACCATGGATTTATACTCCTCAGATGTACATGAGAACAGGCCCCAGTTTGTTTGACAACACTTTTTTCTTTATATAAAGATCCTCTGAATTTTGGAACCTGTCAGTTTTTCATTGAGCTCTAACTTCCCACCTGCTTGAGGGTGGAGACTAGAGGGGAACCAATGAAGGATGAGGGTGTATCAGACCCTCCCTTTGTCTTAGATTGGAGAACTTACTTCATCGTTTTCCAGATTCAAAGCAAAAGGATTTTAGAGGAACCCTGATATCCATAGGAAAGCAAGAAAAGATGATATTTAATAATATCAAATAAACCTGAATTTTAAACCCAGCTTCATAACCAAGCTTCACATCTTTCAATCAACTGTTTGCTCTCTCTTAGCTTCAGTTCCATGTTTGCAGAACTGACACAATAATGCCTTGTGGCACCATTTTGAGGATTAAATGAGATAATATGTACAAACATTTTTACTGCAAAGAGTTTATCCTTGCCTTTTGAAGTCTTGCTTGGTATTCAGCTGATATATTTGCACATTAGGTTGGAGACGGCTAACCAAATCAAACTAAAGCAGAGCAAAGGAGCAAAATTAAGGACACAGCCAAGTTCTTCTATTTTTTTTTTTTTTTGAGACAGTGTCACTCTGTTGCCCCAGTCTAGAGTGCCATGGCATTATCAGAGCAATCTTAAACTCCTGAGCTCAAGTGATCCTCTTGCCTCAGCCTCCCAAGTAGCTGGGACTACAGACAACCCCATGCCTGGCTAGTTTTTCTACATGGGGTCCTGCTCTGGCTTAGGCTGGTCTCCAACTCCTGAACTCAAGCAATCCTCTCACCTTGGCCTCCCAGAGTGTTATGCATTACAGGCGTGAGCCACCAGGCTCAGTCAACACAACCAAGTTCTGATGGCAAAAAAAGATTAGGTATGTAGAAAGTTAGAAAAGAATTAAAATGGCAAAGCTAGAGAAATATTCTTGGAAGAAGAAGAGCAGTTTTTACAGGAATCTTGAGATGAAGGTAGAGTTTACATGTCTAGGAAAATGTCCTAGGAGTAGACCCAAGTGTAGCTGACTGGTACCCTAATTAGTCCAAGTATGTAATTCAGATCCCAAACCTTATTCCTCATGGCATCCGCCCACAGACCCGTCAGCCAGGCTGCTTGGATGTCCAGTGTGTTTCTGGTCAAGGCTCTACTCCTGTGCCAACATAACTGTCTAAGTAGAATGATTTAAGCTTTCTGACATCTATTTTTTTTTTTTTTAATCTGCATTTGCTTCTGTGCCTTCCGGCCAGCAACCCTAGTAAGCCCCTCCTTAAAGTGGATCTGTCCTTTAAGAGATCTGACTTGATTCTTTTTCTTCTGATGACAAGCTATTGTCCCAGGCCCTTTGCACTGCCCCTGGCCCTATGTTCTTCCGGTTATATACACACATGTGAATTAAGATGCAAGTGATCCCATTCAATTTATAAATTTCTACTCCTGACTTGGGTCAGCAAATTCTTTCAAGTGGCTAGATCAACCCTGCCCAAGCCAATGTCTAATATTTGGGTTTTTTTAATTCTAATGCTTTCCACAACTACCCAGTTTATCTCATAAATTACCTCCATTTTCCCCTTCTGAAGCAGCTGTGAATACCCTTATGAAAAGCCATTCAGTGAAATTTATGAAGGTCTCCTTTTACCTTCTAATCCTCATTCTTTAATTCTAGGTCAATTTTAATTCTTAGTCAGATCCAATCTGACTAAGTTTTCACATTATCGTTCCTACATATTTTGAAACATGTCAACAAGATGAAACATTACTTAAATAAATGTAATTTTCTTCCCAACTCATGCTAATTATACTTCTTTGGCTTTTCTTCCTTGAAATATGAGAAGCAAATCTAACTCTTGAGAACAAGGAACAAATATATACAGCAGGTAATGGATACAATTTATTACTTGAGAAATGTAGAAAATTATAGTGCTGCGTGGTACAATAATACAAATAATGGCTTGCTAAGCCACATGGAGGTAGGAAGATCTAAAGTTAGCACCTACTTTGTAAGAAGTCAGGTTTCTAAATTCCCAGGTAAATCAGGGAGAAATAATTAGGATTACAAAAGATTAACTTAATTTAGTACAGAATTTATCAGAATTTCTTAAAACATTAACCCCACAACTGAAAATAGAGCATGGCTTTGGTTTCCAAATTTCAATATATATATTTGCAGCAAAATGACAATTGTTTAAAGAACATAATTCACCTAAAACATCAAATAAACCACAAATGGAACTTCTGGAATATCACACACACAACTAAACTTCAAATCTAGCAGTAAATTATACCAACTTCCTAGTCACACTGAATCATCTACCTTCAGAACAGAGATGATTACTTAATGTTTTCATCCTTTTTAGATTGTCTCCTGGTTCTTCATAATGGGTGAAAAAAGGCACACACTCAATTCTGTTTGTTTGTTCTTTTTTGTGCAGGCTCATGGCTAAGATTTTGCTAGAAGATATTATTTTAGAACAGAAAAAAGTGAAAATAAGTAGAAACAGCTAGTGGCATATACTTATGTAACAAATGTTGAAAGAGTAATTTTAACATTATATATATGTGCATATACTATTTAAATTTTGATCTTGCTACAATATACTTAAATCACCTTTGCTATAATTTCACTATAGTATATAAACAAAAAAAATCTAAAAACAAATTACACCCACCAAAACCCCCCACAATATACATGAATGGTTTAGAGTTCCTCTTAATGCACTCATTAAAAAGAAATGTTCATTATATGATGAGGAATATTTGTGGTAATTTTTAAATGATTGGATTGTTAAATTAAGGTTGTGATTGATACATATTTGCCTGTAGTAAATTAATCATAAGTAAACATTTTATCTTCTCATTTTTGTATTCTTATTTTATTATGTAAATATACGATAAATGTTTAGACAGAATTATAAGAAGGAGCTTTGTTATCATACTGATGCTGAAGTGTGGGATTTCTGCTCTGCAATAATAACACCCTGAAAATTAATTAGGATCAACATTATTTTCTAGCCCATGAAGCAAGTATGTGTCTTTTTCATGAAAAGGAATGTATACACACACACACACACACACACACAGAATGTATAATTTATGCGTGTTTGAGTATGGTTCATCATATGTAGGTTTTGTGCACTAATTACTTTATATTTTCCATAAACTTTGTTAGTTTTAAAAATGTTTTATTACACAGACAATCTCAAAAGCAATCACAGCAACAACAAAAATAAGCAAGTGGGTCCTGATCAAATTAAAAAAACTTCTTCACAGACAAGGACACAATCAATGGAGTAAATAGACAGCCCACAGGATGGGAGAAAATATTTGCATGCTATACATCTGAGAAAGGGCTGATAACCAGAATCTACAAAGAACGCAAGCAAATCAGCAGAAAAAATATCAAACTACACCATTTAAAAGTGGGCAAAAGACATGAATAGAAATTTTTCAAAGTAAGATATTCTAATGGCCAACAAACACATGAAAAAGAAATGCTCAACATCTCTAATGATTAGGGAAATGCAAATTAAAACCATGATCAGATGTCACCTAACACCAGTGAGAATAGCTTTCATAAAAAAAATAAATAAATAAATCCCAAAGCAACAAGCCCTGGCATGGATGTGGAGAGAAAGAAACAATTACACACTGTTCGTGGGACTGGAAACTAGTACAGTATCTGTGGAAGGTTGTAAAGAGATACTTCAAAGAACTTAAAGTAGACCTACCATTTGGACCAGCAATCTCACTGCTGGGTGTATAATCAAAGGAAAAGAGGTCGTTTTATAAAAAGGACGCCTGCACTTGTATGTTTATAGCTGCACAATTCACAACTACAAAGACATGGAAAGAACCCAAGTGCTCACCAATACATGAATGTATTAATGAAATGTGGTATATGTGTCCCTTGGAGTACTACTCAGACATCACAAGGTGATTTAGTATCTTTTGCAACAACCTGGATGGAATTGAACACCAATATTCTAAGTGAAACATCTTAAGAATGGAGAAATAAACTCAGGTACTCAGTACTAAATTGGAACTCATTGATCAATACTTAAGTGCACATTTGGAAGTAAATCTCCCTGAAATTCCATTTAGGAGGAGGGGGTGGATAAATTCACACCTTTGGGGCACAGTTCATGCTATCTGAGTGAAGGGCATACTTACAACTTTGAAGCAATCCTTACAAAAACTAAGTATGTAGAGCAATGGAGACAATGGGCACCCTTGTCTGGTTCCTGATCTAAGTGGAAATGCCTTCAATTTAACTCACAGCTGATGTTTTTATTCCTTTCCTCAGTTTATCCTCTCGGCTGAACGAGATAATAGCCTCTAGTGAAAGCTGAGTGGAACAAACACTCAGGGTTACTTGCTGACGCCCCACGAGCTAGTGGTGGTCCCCTGTGTCCTCACCTTTGAAGACGTTATTCTGCGCGTCCTTTTTTCTCTCTCACCATGTTAATTTTTCTTCCATAGACCACCTCCCGTTCCACAAGCCTTACGGTCCCCAGGGTGGGACCCTGGCATGCAGGGATTGAGAATTTGTTAGGACCAGTTTTAGGGGTGGTGTCAGTGATCACTCTCTGTTTCTGGCCGCAGTCCTTGCTTTGTGTCTGGGCAAGATTTATACCTGCCTCTCTCAATCCTGGATTAACCCATATAAGCTGACTGCTTTTGCTTCCTTATCTTTTTCAGAACTCGTGATCCCCGACTCAGCAAATGTCTTTTATGCCATGAATAGTCAAGTGAACTTTGACTTCATTTTACGCAAGAAGAACTCCATGGAGGAACAGGTGAAACTGCGAAGCCGGACAAGCTTGACGCTGCCCAGGACAGCTAAGCGGGGCTGCTGGAGCAACAGACACAGCAAAATCACGCTCTGAAGGGAGGGACCAGCGGCCCTTGGCTTGCCAGAGGCAGATTGGGGCTGAGAACAGGCATGGCGATTGCAACTACCATCCAGTGTTAGAGGAGCATTGGTGAAGCCTGCGGATATTTGTTGAGTACCCATGCTGTGCAAAGCACTAATGATAGGGATTGTGGGGAAACTGGAAATGAATTTGACATGGAAAGGATGAACCATTCACCGATTCTCTTTGACCTATTTGGGACTGAAAGGAAAAATTATCCATATTTGTAAATATATATATATATATATATATATATATGAACACATATTTATTATG
>CAUYON010050556.1:0-37729 GCA_963573935.1 Arctocebus calabarensis
GTATGCTATTAGCTGTGGGCTTTTCATACATGGTTCTTTCCTGTGTTGAAATAACATTCTTCTTTTTTTAGTTAGTTGAAAGTTATTATTGGTTTCTTTTGTTTTGTTTTGTTGGTTTGTTTTTTGGTTTTTTGAGACAGAATCTCTCACTTTACTGCCCAGGCCAGAATGCTGTGGCATTACCCAGAGTAACCTTAAATTCCTGGATCCAAGCCATCTTCCCACCTCAGCCACTATAGGCACCCACCACACACTTGGCTAGTTTTATTTATTTTTAGTAAATATGGGTTCTTGCTTTTGCTCAGGCTGGTCTGCAACTCCTGTTCCCAAGAGATCCATCTGTCTCAGCTTCTCAGAGTACTAGGTTTATAGGTGTGAGGCACTATGCTTGTCCTGAAAGTTTTTATTTTTTTTAAATCATGAAAGTGTGTTGAATTTTGTCAAATACTTTTTCTACATCTATTGAAAGGATCATATCATTTTTATTCTTCATTCTAGTAATGTGGTGTATCACATTTATTGATGTGCATCCATCCTTTCATCCCAGAGATAAATACCATTTGATTATGGTTTATGACTTTTTTTTTTCAGATAGGCTCACTCTGCAGCCTTGGCCCTGGGATTGAGTGACTTAGCATCATCATAGCTCATAGCAACCACAAACTCTTAGGCTCAAGATAGTCTCTTGCCTCAGCCTCCAAAGTAGCTAGGACTACAGGCACCCACCACAATGCCCAGCTAATTTTTCTATTTTTAGTAGAGGTGGGGTCTGGCTCAGGCTGGTCTCGAACTCTGAGCTCAGGCAATCCACCTACCTTGGCTTCCCAGAGTGCTAGCTAGGATTGTAGGTGTGAATCACCATGCTCAGAAAAATCACCAGAATTTTTAAACCTCAGCAATATTCTATCTGAAAAAATACTGAAGACAATCTCACTTACAGTAGCATAAAACATCATTAGAAGCAAATTTATCAAGATGACACAAATAATTGGAAAGAGATCCCATGTTTAAAGGGCAGAAGAATTAATACTGTTAAAATGTTTATACTATCCAAAGTGATCTACAGATTGTGTGTGATCCCTATCAAAATTCTGATATCATTATTAATAGAAATAGAAAAAAAAACCCTAAAATTTGTATGGAACCACAAACAACAATTGACTATCAGTCTTAAGCAAAAAAAGAACAAATCTGGAATCTTCAAAGTACCAGAATTTGCAAAACCATAGTCATCAAAATAGCACAGAAGTGGCATAAAAACTGACACATTGACCAATGGGGTAGGACAGAGAGTGTGGAAATAAATCCACAAACCTATGGTCAATTGGTCTTCAATAAATGTGCTAAGAACATAAATGAGAAAAAGTTAGTCTCTTCAAAAAATGGTGGTCAGAAACCTAGGTATTCACATGCAGATGAATGACTATGGCCCCTTCATTCTGCCATTTATACAAGATTCAACTCAAAATGGATTAAAAACTTAAACATAAGACCTGTCACTGTAAAACTCCTGGAAGAAAACATAGCAGAAAATCTCCATGATATTGATGACATTGGAATGGGCTTTCTTGGACATAACCTAAAGTACAGATACTGAAAGCAAAAACACACAAATGGGATTGCATGTAACTAAAAAGATTTTACGTAGCAAAGGTAACAGCCCACATATTGGGAGGATATATTTTCATATCATATATCAGGTAAGGAACCAAAATATACAAGGAAACCAAACTTTTTGATAACAAGAAAACCAATAACCCTATTAAAAATAGGCAAAGGACCTCAAAATACACACAAATGGCCAAGAGATATATAAAAAACGTCTCACTATCTCTAATCAGCAGAGAAATGCCAAATAACACCAAAATCAGCTATTACTTAACACACATTAGTCTGGCTATGATCAAAAAGATGAAAGTTAGCTAGTGTTGACAAGCTGTGGAGAGCGGGAAACACGGTACACTGTTGGTATTATTTTAAGTTAGTACAGCCAGTATAGAAAACATTATGGAGATTCTTTAAAACTAAAAATAGAATTACCATAATATCCAGTGATTTCACTTCTGGATAGATATCCAAAGGAATTGCAATCAGTATATCAAAGAGATTTCTGAACTCCCATGTTCCCTGCAGCATTAGTCACAATAGCCAAGATAAGTAAAAAAACAAAGTGCCTATTTATAGATTAATGAATTTTTTAAATGTGGTATAGATATGCAATTGAATACTATTTATACTTTTTCTTTTTTCTTTTCTTTTTTTTTTTTACTATTCATTCTTTTTATTTTTTTCCATTCTTTTTTTTAATTATATTTATCATTAAATCATAGCTGTGTAAAATAGTGCAATCAATGGGTACAATGTGCTGGTTTCATATACAATCTTAACTATTTCATCTAACTGATTAACATAGCCTTCCTGGCAATTTCTCTGTTATTATATGAAGACATTTGTATTATGCATTTAGCAAGGTTTGCCTGTATCCTTCTAAGATGCACTGTAGGTGTGGCCCCACAAATTACCCTCCCTCTGCCCCAAACTTCCCTCTCCCCTCCCTACCCTTGCCCTTGTCCCTATATTCTTGTGTTATAGTTGGGTTATACCATTCATACGATAGCTATAAATTAGCTTCATAGTAGGGCTGAGCACATTGGATACTTTTTCTTCCATTCTTGAGATACTTTGCTAAGAAGAATATGCTCTAGCTCCATCTATGTAAACATGAAAGAGGTAAAGTCTCCATCTTTCTTTAAGGCTGCGTAATATTCCATGGTATACATGTACCATGGAATTTACTAATCCATTCATGGGTCAATGGGCACTTAGGTTTCTTCCATGACTTAGCAATTATGAATTGGGCTGCAGTGAACATTCTGGTACAGATGTCTTTGTTATAATGTGATTTTTGGTCTTCTGGGTATATACCTAGTAAAGGAATTATAGGATCAAATGGCAGGTCAATTTTTAGGTCTCTAAGTACTTTCCAAACATCCTTCCAAAAGGAACGTATTAATTTGCATTCCCACCAGCAATGTACAAGTGTTCCCTTTTCTCCACATCTCTGGTTTTGGGATTTTGTTATGTGGGCTAATCTTACCGGAGTTAGGTGATATCTCAAAGTAGTTTTGATTTGCATTTCTCTGATGATTAAGGATGGTGAGCATTTTTTCATGTGTCTGTAGGCCATGCACCTGTCTTCTTTAGAGAAGTCTCTCTTCAAGTCTTTTGCCCATCCTAAGATGAGGTCACTTGTTCTTTTCTTGCTAATATGTTTGAGTTCTCTGTGGATTCTGGTTATTGAACCTTTATTGAAGGCATATGAATTTTGACCTTTGTTTCCTACTTCCTGTCACAAGGCCTGTGAATTGAATTCAACTGCAAGAACTACAAAGAATCAACTTGGGAGTGAGTGAGTTAGATCTGAATTTTAGAAAGATGATTCTGGTGGCGATGTGGAGGAAGGAGACTCCAGCCTGAGGCTTCTGCAGGAAGGTGCCCCCATTAATGGCAGAGTAAATAGGGGTGGATTTGATAAATTATAAGACACAGATGAATTACTGAATGGATGTGAGGGGTGTGAGAGAAGGAGGGAGTCACAATAGACAAAGATTTCTGAATCAATGGATTGTGTTTCTAATTCCCCCAAACAGGAAATGTAGGAAAAGGAGCAAATTTCTGCCAGAAGATGCTGATTTCCCTTTTGGATGCTTTGAGACTGAGGGCTTCCATTAGAAAGCAAAGTGGCAGTAACCCAAATATTTACAGACAGATCCAAAATATGAAAATAATTGAATGTGTTTGATAAGCAAATGCTTGTTGAGTGATTGAATGAATGTGTAGATTAGCCTTCAATTTGTTACATTTTAAATGACTCTTATTGATTTATTACGATTATTTTAAACCATACAGCACAAGAAACATTCTAATTATTATAAGCGCAAGAGAATGTGTAGCAGACACAATTCTTTTTGTTGCTTACAAATTTCCAAATAGGTTAATGTGAATGTACGTAACTCTGCAGTGTTGATTAAGCTAGGTGCTCCCACTTTCCCCTTCCCCTTATTGCTTATTTTGGGGTCATCTTAGTAGCAATGAAAGACAACCAGTGGGCATATCCAGTAAGTAGAAGAATAATTTGAAAAGAAGTGATCAATAGAAAAGTAGATTTAAAAAAATCATTGGAGCTTTAATCCTTTTGGATTCAAAGTTTGATCTTGGTGAGGCTTATTCCTGGAGGCTTGTCAAGAGTCTTGTATGGTCCTTTAGAGGTGAATTTGGGATCATTCTATGATAAGTGTTGATGTTCTTGGTGCTTCTCCAGAAAACTCACCTAGTTCATAAGGCTATAATTCCAGAAGAATTGAATCCCAGGGTAAGATGTCATCTGGACCTGAGAGGAGATGTCCCCCTCTAAGACTTCCGTGGAGGTCTCACTCTGGGAGAATGAAGATCGTCAAGGAATAATACCTGGCCCTGTGGTGAAACATTGCATCGGTGTCTTTACCTTCCTGTCTGCCATGATTTCTACAAAGCCTCTGGTAGCATCTTCCCTTGAAGCACAAATTGGTGGTGTTCTGGACCCCTTTTTCATATCCTGTGCCGGCAGTGGAGACCGAATATGGGTAGAATTCTTCAATACTGGCTCTCCAAAGGTACAAAAACTAGATGGCAATAAACATCAATGACAATTACTTTCCATCTCTTAATTAGCATCTTTCAGTTCATAACCCATGATTAGTTTAAAGCGATTTGGATTGTAATGGCTATCCCATATACGTTCAGCATGACAAAATCTCATCCAGGGTTAGTTAAAAGAAAAGTACTATTGCGCCCCTCTTTGGGCCTCTTAATGGGGTGTTTGTTGCCCTGCTAATTTGACAGTGTCCAATGTGCAGTCTGTCACTCAACTTTGCCAACGCAGAAGTGTTGTGTTGTCAGCGCTCAGAGGGCAAAGCTCTCTCAGGTAGACATTTACTACATTAACGAGGCCAATGAAGCCAGAATGCCAAATTATTCATTTACTATGAGAAATACCATCACACAGATGGGATGTGGGTCTTAGAAAGACCCAAGTGTTCTTTTTCTAAATGAAGAGACAGCTCACACTCAGAGAGGCCTGGTGAACATGGAGTCAGAAGGGGGCAGGTGGGTGAACCGAACCCTGAGAACCTGAGGCTGCCATGACGCGCAGACTGGTCAATGAACCTGGCCTCCTCAAAGCCAGTTAACTGAGGCTGCTCTAGCGTGAATGGTGGCGTGGAGGGCCACATCTGGCATTCGTATCCATCGTGTTCATTTTGTAAGTGGTACCCGTGGTTAAGTAATCTCTTTGTAGGTGTCACCTTCTTTCTTTAGGCCTTTCTTGGTGGCTTAGAAGCCATTCTGTTTCTTTAAGAAGTCTGCCTAGTTCTGATGTGGTATGTTATGGTTAGAATAGAAGTTTCTGAGGTCAGTTTAATTTCCAGGTGTTTGTAGTATGCACTGCTTAGCTCCCGGTACAGGGTTCAGAGCTGAGGCCATGGTGGGCAAGCAGCAAAGGCTGGGTCACTGCTGTTGCCCTGGCCCTGGAACCACACCTCTCATAGCGCCCGGCATGAGGCTGCCTGGCAGGTGCGTTGTTTTAGTAGGAAAAGAGCAAGTGGGGAACCAGGGAGCATAGTGACCAAATCTTCTGAGCAAATATCAAGGCAAAAACTATTTTATGCCTTCATGTGAAAAAGTAAAGATTAATTATCCTTACTGAAAACAATTACATGAAATATACATAAAATCACCATTAAATCCAGAATGGAGGAATTGGAGATGGTGGACATTGATAATCAAAATGGGGATAATGCAATAGGGAGCAGGTTTGGCAAGGAAAATGGTGGTTCTCTTGAGACTATGCTACGTTTGATGGTTGGTGCTTCCTAAGGAGGATGTTTATGGTTTCATGCCTTTCGTTTAAGTCTTTTTATCCAACCTGAATACATTTTTGTATATAGCAGGAGATGGGGTCCTGTTTTGCTCTTCTGCGTGTGGCTGGGCAGTTTTCCCAACACCATTTACTTGGTGTGTGTTTCTGTCTGCTTTGTCAAAGATGGTTGGCTGTAGATAGAAGGTTTTATATCTGGGTTCTCTATTCTGTTCTGCTGGTCCATGTCTCTACTTTTATGTCAGTGCCATGCTGTTTGGTTACCATATCCTTCTAGTAGAATTTGAAGTCTACCAGTGTGATGCCTACAAATTTGTTCTTTTTACTTAAGATTGCTTTGGCTGTTTGGGCTCTTTTCTGGTTCCAAATGAAGTATAGAATTATTTTTTTCTAGATATGTGAAATAAAATGTTGGCATTTTGATGAGGATTGCATAGAATCTGTAAATCACTTTGGGCAGTGTGGACATTCTAATGAATTCTGATTCTACCAATCCATGAGCAAGAGATGTTGGCACATTTGTGTGTCATCTGTGCTTTCTTTCATCACTGTTTCCCTGTTGTCCTTGTAGAGATCTTTCACCTCCTTGGTAAAGTATATTCTTAAATATTTTATTTTGGGGTGGGAGCTATTGTGAATGGTGCTATAGTAAAGTCAAAATGTCCCTGGGAAAGAAATGGAGCTGTGTGAGAGAACAGGGATATCAATGTAGATTTGGGACTGACTCAATATAAAAGTTTGAGAGTAGAAAGAATGAGAGACTCCAAGAAGGAAAGGAAAAATTAACATTCAAGGAGGCAGTTGGAGAAGAGGGTTAGGAAATCCAAGGAGGTGAGAAAGTCTACAGGAAAGTGTAATCCAATGCAGTCAACTTCCCTGCTTGGTGTAGGGTCAGAAATTTAAAAGAAATTGTAAGCAAATGTACAAAGTGAAAAGATTTTATACCTAGAAGCGGTCACCGAATTTGATGACATTGTCATAATATGACAAGAGACCCATTTATTAACCATTTTTTAATTTTTATATTAGTTCAACTAAGAGTTGTTTTCCATTCGATAGGCAGAAGTGGTGGGCCTTACTGAGGGATTGTGACTTTTATTTCCCATGGTACATTAATCATTCTCTCCAATGAATGTTTCTGGAACTTGATTTTAATTTTGAATAAAAGTGAAGTTAATTTTTTAAAATGTAATAAAACCATTGGTACATTTAAATATTGTTACCTTTTCAGACACTGATATATCTTTGTGACTTCGTAGATATAGTAAGGTTTTGATTAATAAAATGATAGCATGAAAATCTTTCTAGGTCTTTTTTGGCATTATCACATGCTCTGTTTAATTAAGCACTTTTGTTTACATAAACAGGATCTTAACTTATCATAGCCCAGAAGGAATTTGAAGAAGAGGATTTTTAAGTCAAATTAATTACCTTCTGCCCCAGGGTAAGGGAACCAGCAAGTTTGCAGAGATATCTTCCTTTGAGTTTTACAAGTTAAAAGGTGATAGAGAGGCTGGTGGTTTCTGGGGAAGGAAGGGAAAGAGGGTGTGTATGGGGAAAGAAAGTTATTTATTATTTTGTTTGAAATACCACATTATTAATTCCATGAATGCCGTAAATATGCAAGTACTTATATTTGTACTTAATGTATACTATTGAGAAAAAGTACAAATGCCTTTGGCATTTCATGGTACTTTAGTATTCTGTTAGATACTTGCAAACTGATTTCCTGTATTTTAAATTAATATCCTGTTGACAAAAGTTAAGATAGGTTAACACTAGTAATATGTCTCAGCAAAAGACAAAATATAACATATCAAAACTATAACTAAATATACTAAACTCCTACAAATTACACATAAGATGCATAATAGCTTTTCTCCATGACAAATGTTAATTTAAATGATAGAAATGGTTTATTATAAAGAAAAGCTCATCTTTGATTACGTTTGCAAAGACAACTTCTTGCTATTGGGACCTTAAACTTAAAATATTTGAATATCCTAGTCATGCCACTATTTATGTTTTAAATATTTCAGCACTTTGAGTTCCTCCACTCAAGATTCTCTCTTTGCAACAGTTGTTATTTTACTAAAGAAACAAGTAATTCTTATAAAGAAGACAGGAAGAAGAGTGGAGTCTATGGCAGGAAAGTGAAGCTGGGGCAGCTCAGTGCAGTAGATGGAATATAGGTTGTCCCTGGGCCGAAATTCCTGATGACCTGTTGCACATCTTTGGAGGTTACTTAGCTTTTCTGCTTTTGTAAATAAGATCTTTTTTTTTTTTTTTGCAGTTTTTCCCCACCACCTATGGTATATGGGGCTGGTGCCCACTCCTTGAGCTACAGGTGCTGCCCCCTAAAAAAATTCTTCTAACTCCTTTCCTTCACGAGGCTTCATTCTTCTTGTTCCTTAACCTCGTTAATGCTTGAACCATTCATCCAGGATGGAGGCCAGAAACCCTGGAGTCACGTCTGACTCTTCTTCCTGTTTGCTCCACATTCTTCTGTTTCCCACCCCACATGGTCCTAGCTCAGGTACAGTGATTACTCATCTATATAACTAGAATGACCTCCTCAAAAACCGTCACTGGTGGCAGCATAAAATGGTTTGGCTACTGTGGGAAATAATTTTATGGTTTGTCAAAACATTAACCAGAATTAATGTATGACCCAGAAATCCCACTGTTTGGTGTACACCTGAAAGATTTGAAAATGGTTACTCAAACAAGTGCAGATTCATAGCTGTGCTGTTCACAACAACCAAAAGGTGAAAACAGGCCAAACACTCATCAACAGATGACTAAAGACGTTGTGCGATGTATGTACAATGGAATATCACTCAGCCAAAAAAAAAAAAAAAAATAAGAATGAAGTACTAATACACGAGCCAAAGTGGATGAACTCCAAAACATTATGCGCAGTGGAAGAAGCCAGACTCAAAACGTCACATATGTTATGACCCCATTTATTCGAAGTATTCAGAGTCGGTACATCGATAGTGACAGAACACAGATTGGTTGCCTTTTGGAATGATGAAAATATTTTTGAATTAGATAAGAAGTGATAGTCACACACTTCCTTTGATAAATGCCACTGAATTGTTCATTTTAAAGTGATTAATATTATCTATTTTTTTTTTTTTTTTTGTAGTTTTTGGCCAGGGCTGGGTTTGAACCCGCTACCTCTGGCTTATGGGGCCGGCGCCCTACTCCTTTGAGCCACAGGTGCTACCCATGATTAATATTATCTTTATGTGAATTCTACTTCAATTAAAAAAACCAGCCAACTTTGGCTCCCCCTGGTGTAGAGAATAAAGCTCCAGGTTCCCTAGGTCCCTGGATAAAACCCTTGACACTCTGGCTGCAACCTTGGTTCCCATTTCCTGTCCTGCTGTTTCCCCTCCCCCCATGGTCTGTTTCCCACTGTTGCATTCTTTTATCATTCTCTACTTTGGCATCGCCTGTTCTCCCAGTCTCCTTACTTGGAAAAGCCCAGCGACATCCTTTGAGGAAGAAGGAAGGGGTGGCCTCTCTGTGGAGTAGCCCCCACTCCTGCCCTTGCCTGGGCTGTAGCGTTCTCCCGGCTTCTTCTCCCGGCTGCTGGAGGCCCCATGACAGCCGGTGGTGTTCCTGCCTCTTCCCGTCATTACACTGTACTGCTCTTTGGGCTGGAACTGTGTCCTATTTGTGTTTCTATTCCTTGCACCCAGTACAGTGCAGGGAACGTGGTAGGTACTCAAGTTTGTTTAAATAGTATTTTTTAAAAATTTCAGATTAATATGAGGGTACAAATGATTAGGTTTCAGTATGCTTGTTAGGGAAGGTCCTGGCTGTAGTTGAACTCTTCACCCAGGATTGTGCCATATATCTTTACATTGTGTCCATTAAGTGGGAGCACCCCCTGTGCCACTCCCCTCCACGCTCCCACTCCTCCTCCCTGCCCCTGAACTTGAATTGAATTGAGTTTTTCTCTTGTATGGGCGTGTATTACTTTGTCTACTGGCTTCATATCAGTATTGAGTACGTGGGATACTTGCTTTTCCATTCTTGTGATACTTTACTAAGAAGAATGCGTTTCATCTCCATCCAGGGTAATACAAATGATGTAAAGTCTCCATATTTTTTATGGCTGAATAATATTCCACCGTGTACATATACTACAGTTTGTTAATCCATTCATGGGTTAATGGGCACATCTTGATGACTGTAAATTGAGCTGTGATCAACAATCTAGTACAAATGAGTAATTTAGTTTTTTAAAGAATAATGTTGCATCTTTAATTTCAGTTATTGACTGTAGTAAAAAAAAGAAAATCCAGCCAAATATCTTTTCTACTTTAATTTATAATGGGAAAACTATGAGTAATTAGATGGGGGTTATTATAAATGTTATTTTTCTTGTCTATTATAATACAGTTGCATTTTCCAAATGATTACCTGGTGACTGACCATTTCTCACCTAAATTTTTTTTTTTGTAGTTTTTGGCTAGGGCCAGGTTTGAACCCGCCACCTCCGGTATATGGGGCCAACGCCCTACTCCTTTGAGCCACAGGCGCCGCCCCCACATAAAATATTTTTAATTTCAGGCTCGGCGCCTGTGGCTCAACAGGCTAAGGCACCAGCCATGTACACCTGAGCTGGCGGTTCGAATCCAGCCCAGGCCCGCCAAAGAACAATGTCGGCTGCAACCAAAAAATGGCCGGATGTTGTGGCGGGCACCTGTGGTCCGAACTACTTGGGAGGCGGAGGCAAGAGACTCGCTTGAGCCCAGGAATTGAAGGTTGCTGTGAGCTGTGATGCCACAGCACTCTATCCAGGGTGACAGCTTGAGGCTCTGTCAAAAAAAAAAATTTTTTTTTAATTTCAGTATTATGTGTATATCTTTATTTCCTTTGATCGTTTAGATGGAAATAGTTTTTTTTTTTTTTTTGGATGGAAATAGTTTTAACTTAAGCTTCTTACGAGTGGTAAAGATGTTGCAAAAATTACATGTTTGGGATGGGGGGAAATCTGTTAATGATATATTTTTCTAAACCCAGTTATACTCGCCATTTCATAGTTTCTTTTTCTCCTTAAGCTTGTTCATCTTGGGTTTCTTTTGCTTATAATTAAAAAAAATCCTGAATAATTTAATTTAGGATGCCGTGAGTGTTATATGGGGTCTGAGGATTTGAAGTGGAGTACAAGTCAGTCTTTGTCCCCAAAGAGTTTTCAGTGGGTTGGGATGAAGTGGTCATGGTTGCCACAAAGTGTGATGAGTGCTATGATTGGCGTTCATACAAAAAGTCCTAGTACACAAAGGAGGGGAAGAGGGGCGGTGGCAAGGTGCCCTGTTACAAAGTTGAGTCATAGAGAAGGCGTTTCTGGCAATGGGATTTAACAGTGTCTGGAGAGTATCAACAGCCTCTGACTTAAAATATTTTTACCAGTGTTGCCCAAGTGAGATAATCGTAAACTAATTTGGATCAATTTGAACTTGCTTGCTACCAAAAGTCTAGTAGAGACCTGTTTTAATGTCTGTTGCCCAAAAGTGATCTATGGAGAGCATTTCAGGGTCGGATGCCAACTGAACATCCTGCCAGTTGGAGGAGTGGTTGTGCAGCCTCTGTAACTCTGTGGTCGGCTCGTTCCCTGATGCCCTGGATAGAGCAGGGCGCCACTGCTCGCTCTGTTCATGTTACAGACACAGATTTTGTGAGTTGCTACACATCTGGTGCAAGGAGAAGTCTGAACTTCAATTAGTTGAGTTTATGAAGCACTGACAGTGGAGGGCAATATATGAGGCATGTAGGAAATTACAAAGGAAATAGGAAACACAATCTTTGTTCATATTGAGTTTATAATCTAATGGAACAAATATAAATGGAGATACATGATAACAGATAAAATAAACATAAAAACATAGTCATAACCAGTTACAGATGGATGGAGATATTTGCACAAGTGCTGTGGCATTGGGAAAATGATTGCAGTGACTATTGTCAGCTGGCCTAAGTCAGCAGCTGTTTTAATACAGGATGTAAAATTTGTGCAAAAATATTAAGGACTGGAAGGACGAGAATTAGTA
Source organism: Arctocebus calabarensis (assembly GCA_963573935.1). NCBI lineage: Eukaryota > Metazoa > Chordata > Mammalia > Primates > Lorisidae > Arctocebus > Arctocebus calabarensis. The sequence continues at coordinate 11,983 of CAUYON010050556.1, forward strand.
TGGGGAAAACCATTCTAGGCGGTTTTAATGAAATGACAATACACAGGGAGCAGGCGGCCTATTTGCAGATGACAATCAGGCTTGCTTGAACAGCTGAGTTTTTATAGGACACCGACCATATTAGAGAGGCTAACTGGGATAACAATCTTTAGTATCAGTGACTTTGTACAATCAAAGGTTACTTTTGACATGAGCATGGTGACTGAGTGTGTAGTCCCAGCTGCTGGGGAGGCTGAGGTGAGAAGATCACTGGAGGCTGAGAGTTTAAGAACAGCCCGGGGAACATAGCAAGAACCCATATCTAAAAATGTTTAAAATTGGCTGGTAGGGTGGTATGTGCCTATAGAGCGAGCTACTGGGGAGGCTAAGGCAGGAGGATTGCCTGAGTCCAGGAGCTCACCGCCGAGGGGAGCTGCGATCATGCCACAGTACCTCAGCCCAGCCGGCAGCAGTCTGCACGTGGATGGGTCCCTGTTCTATACGGTTCTTCAGGAATTTAAGTTTCTTCCCTCTGTTTCTAGGTCCTGGGAGTCTTCCTGGAGGTTCTAACAGCCTTTTCTGTTCATGTGGGGAGAGAGACAGAAAATGGAGGGTAATTGGTAGGAGTTACGTGTGGACGGAAGTAGCCCTGCCCACGTCCCACTGGCCAGAATTCACTCTTGTGGCTCTACCACTGTGTAAGGCCCTGGGGAAAGTAATGGAGGTCGGTGCCTAGGAGGAAAAAGTGTGGGCTTTGGGGATCTCGTGGTCTCTTGCCGGCAACTTTTATGACCCTAGAGCAGATCCTTATTTCCCCCTGAAGTTTAGGTTAGTCTCTCCAGTTCCTACTGAGGCTAGGCGTGCCGCCCGCACCTCAGACTCACCACTCCTTCCTTTCCTGGATTCATGACCCATTATTTGTTATCACTGATTTCTCAATTCTTTTATTACCTCAGCAAGATACATCAGAGCCCCACTTGGCAGAGTTCCTTCAGAATGTCCCTCAGTCTCCTCTTGTGTTTCTTCTCGCTTTTGCCTGTGACACTTACTCCTAACTGTTGCATTGGTATAATAATTCCCTGCCTGGAATTTCACCCTGCATATTGCTGCTAGATAATTAATTACAATACTTTCTTCTTGTTACATTCTCAGTGATCTCTTTTCCTTCCTCTTTTTTTTTTTTAAGACCGAGCCTCAAGCTGTCACCCTGGATAGAGTGCTGTGGCATCACAGCTCACAGCAACCTCCAATTCCTGGGCTCAAGCGAGTCTCCTGCCTCTGCCTCCCAAGTAGCTGGGACTAAAGGCGCCCACCACAATGCCCAGTCATTTTTTTTTGGTTGCAGCCACCATTGTTGTTTGGCGGGCTGGGCACTCAGGTGTGCGTGGCTGGTGCCTTAGCCCGTTGAGCCATAGGCGCCAAGCATTTTTTCCTTCCTCTTATTTTTTATTTTTTTTGAGACAGAGGCTACTCTGTTGCTGCTCGAGGCATCATGGCTTTATAGCTCACAGCAACCACAAACTCCTGGGCTCCAGCACTCCTTCTTGCCTCAGCTTCTCCAGTAGATTGGGCCTATAGGACCTGCCATAATGCTCAGATATCTTTTCTATTTTTAGTAGAGATGAGGGTCTTGGTTTTGCTCAGGCTGGGTTTGAACTCCTGAGCTCAAGCAATCCTCCCACCTTGACCTCCCCAAGTGCTAGAATTACAGGTGCGAGCAACAGCTCCTGGCCTGGCCTTGCCCTTTCTTTCGTGTGATGGTGAGTTCCAAATTCCTTAGCCTACAGTGTTCTCTTGCCCCCAACTCCTTCCCAGCCTCATTAGGATGGAGGATCACAAGAAGGCTCTCCTCCACACTGACTGGTCTCATTGTTCTCTAAGTTCAGAGGATGCCAAGTTCCTACCCTGGAGCCCTTAGTTTCCCCTGGAGAGTGTGCCCTTGCAGAACCAGCCTCTGTGTATCAGGTGCCACTCATCCAGTCGCACACACAAAGGCGTTGGTTCCTAGTGATTTAGACTCGTGTGTTTCACTCACCCTGTGGGTGCTTAGTCATAGGCAGCTTTGCTTTGCTATAAAAAATCACTGTGTGCACGTTTTGTGTCTCTGCATTGGTTGTTAAGATCTGTAAGAGGAGGGACTATGTCATATATTGTAAAAATGTCCCCTGGGACCTCACATATAACTAGGCACAAAATGATTACTCAACAAATACTTGCTGAGTAAATGTATTGAATGGAGATGAAAGCACTTAGGTGTGAAGAGAATCATTTGGATAGGAGTTTTCATTTGATTCAAGAGGCAATTGGGAGCCATTGATGGCTTTTGAAAACAGGAATCAAAAATTACTCAAGGAAGAGAATCCTTATGGTTGTTTGTAGGATCTTGTCAAGTTGAAAATAGACAAATATAAAATGTTAGAGATAAGGTTAAAGCAAAGAGTCTGCTTTGTTTCAGGCAGACGATGAGGTGGCCCTGTGCCCTGGACCAGAGGAGGTGGGTCTGAAACCAGAGAAGAGTCCTGATAGGCTCGTTAGTTGTGAAACAGGATTTAAAAGTAAATAATGGGACTTCCTAACTCCTGCAGGCCAAAAGAGGGAGGTGGCTCCTACAAATTTTGAGGAGTGTAATGTTGATTGAAACAAATTGGGAATGAGTGATGAATGTGGTGGTTGTAAAGAATTGGTTTAATGCATGTTCAGTTTTAGGTTGCCATGGGATTTCAGAGGTAGATGTTCTAACATGTAATGGTAGGATGCTGTATTTGAAATAGTCCTGATTGCAGAGTTCAGAGACCAGTGAGCTAGTCCTCACTTTATGTCCCTGGAATTTGTGACCTTGAACAAATTATGCAAATTCTCTATTTAATTTAATTTACTTTTTCAAACTGTTTAATATAAGTGGGTTAGGTTAGAGCATTTTTTTGTGGGGAAGATCACTGAAAGAGTTCCCCTGCATATTTAGTCATGTACTATAGCAACTCGAGGGTTTAAATAAAAATAATAATTTTACTTGTAATTTTTCTTTCATTTTTTTCTCAATTTAAGACATCAATATTTCACTCCGTTTTTGCTCTAAATATATTTCAGTATTAGCCCTTTTTAATCCCTTTCACCTTTTAACTACATCCACAAAATAAATACTTATCAGTTACTGAGAAATTGGAATGTAAGCTCAATTATGCTAAAAACTAATGGCTAACACTAACACAGAATAACAGCTTCTTTTGCAATATTTATTCTCTTGGTGATAAAAAAAATAAACCCAACAGCCCATTGCTGCAGAAAGAATTTAGTTACAAGTTTATCAATTTGAGCAGGCCAACTGCACAACTAAATGCATGTGAAACTTAACAAATCCCTTGGGGAAGCTGACTGTAAGAATTTTCTACTCTGTGTTGAGTTAGTGAGGTGCGACATGGTGGATTGGACTTAATGCCTTAGGCAAGCACAATCAAATAGAGACAGTTTAAGATTTTTCTGTGTCCATGAAGGGATCTCTGGTAGGTGTGTAAATGAAGCATTGAGAAAGGAATATAACACCATCATGAGTTCTCTTCCCTGAATATTTTGGCAGGTTATTTTGGTTTAGAAGAAATCCAAGTAAGATTTTCACAGTGTAAGCTTTACACAGTTGAAAGACTTAAGATTATTATTTGCTTCACAGGAATATGAGAAAGTATAAAGCGTTATTCCGTACATTTTAATTTTCAAGGGAAAAAATCCAGAATAGTATATGTGATTTATTGGAATTACTTTGGGTTATAGCAATTTGATGTTATGGTCTCTCTCCTTTTTAAAATCTATTTCAGATTAATATGAGGGTACAAATGATTACGTTACATTGTTTGAATTTACAAGTCACAGTTGTAAATTCAGGCTCAAGTCACAATTGAGCCTTTCACTCAGGGGATGTGCTGTATATCCCGAGATTGTGCCCATTAGGTGAGAGCTTACCAATCCCCCTCCCTCCGTCTCTCTCCTCCCACTTGAATTTAATTGTATTTTTCTTTTGTGTGGTCATATCATTGTTTATATGTTGTGCTCTCTTAAAGCTGACCATGAACACTTTTTTAAAGACCTTACCCACCCTGGAATTTACCTATAAAAGGTACTGTAGTAAAGTGGTTGAGGTGGTAGGGACTGGAACTGTTTACCTTGGTTTGAATCCCGGTTATACCACCTACTAACATGTGACTCAGGGAATATTAGTTTACCTCAGTTTTCTAACATGTAAAATGAGAATAATACCAGCATTCTTAGGGTTATGTGAATATTAAATGAATTAATAAGACACTTAGACTAGAGCCCAAAGTGTAGGTAAAACTTAGTGTTATCTGTACAACTAAATAAATAATGTTTAGTACAATTATGTGTTGCTTAACACGCAATTGGGGATATGTTCTGAGGAATGCATCGTGATGCAATTTCATCATTATGTGACTATTGTAGAGCATAATTAGACAAACCTAGATGGTGTAACCTACTACACACCCAGTAGACTGTGTCTACAGCCTACTGTTCCCAGGCTGCAACCCTGTCCAGCACACTGCCGTCCTGAATACTGTGGGCAGTGGTAACACACTGGTCTTTGTGTATCTAAACATAGAAAAACTAGAGTCGGAATATGGTATAAAAGATAAAGGTTTGTGCACCTGTATAGGGCACTTCACATAAACGGAGCTTGAGGGACTAGAAGTTGGTCTAGGTGAGTCAATGAGTGAACGTGAAGTCCTAGGACATTATTGTACATTATTAAAAACTCTGATCACTTATGCTACACTAAATTTGTAAAAATATATTTTTCTTCAATAATAAATGAACCCCTTCACCTTAGTTTACTGTAGCTTTCTTACTTTATAAACATAATTTTTAAAAACTTTTTGACTGTTTTGTCAAACGCTTTGTAAACTTAGCTTAAATATGAACACAATATGTAGCTGTGCAAAAACGTCCTTATTCTATAAGTTTTTCTGTATTTCTGAAATTTGTTTGTTTTATCTTTACTTTTTAAACTTTCCTATAGGCAGTGGACGTTCTCAAAGTTGTCAGAGCATCTGCTCCTTGGATATTACTTGGCTGTGGAGTCTTTAGGATTCAGAGAGCTTTATCTAAAGGACTCTGTCCATAGAGTTCTTCACCCTGGTGCTTCCCCCATTCTCCCTTTAGGACATTCTTAATCAGGGATCTCAAAGAAAAGCTGGAGACAAGACCCTGGAGGAGGCAAAGATAAAGGCAGAAAGGCTGGGTTTACTGTGCATGGCCATATGATTTGTGATTCAACCTGGACATTTGAGGGGAAAGTGGGGTCTATTCATAACTAAGCTCGGACAGCCTGGGATAAATCTGGTTGTTCTTACTAAATTGGATCCCAGGTCCACCCTGGACCCAACACACAGTAAAGAGAAGCAATTATTTCTCTGCCCTCTTCCTGATTCTCTCCACACAACAAACACACCACTGGCAAATAAATGTGCTAATTTTTTTGTAAGCAGTTGGCTTCAAGAGAGGCAAGTGAGGGTTATATAGCCTGGCATAAAAGACTAAGGAATCTGGTCCTTAAAGAGGTCTCTAAAAAGTCTGCCCACTCTCAGGAAATCCTTGAGAAGTGATTGATTATTATTAGTACTAGTTTTGATTAAACAAAACCCAGTGGATGCATCATTATATTCTTTGTAGGGGGAATAAGATGGGAAATCAGTGCTTTGTACAACTTTTGGAACCCCCTTCATATATTGTGTTTATTTATTTTGTTTTGGTTTCGTTACTTCAAAATATTGTGGAATACAAATGTTTTTGTTTACATGGATTGCTGTTGTTATGCTTGAATCAGGGACAGAAGTGTGTCCATTGCCCAGACGGTGTTCACTGTGCCTGGTAGGTAGGTTTTTGTCCATCCGCTTCTTCCCTCTCCCCCCTACTTGATTTCCATTGAGTTTTATTTCCCTCTGTGCACATGTGTGCTTGTTGGTTAGTTCCAATTTTATAGCAAGTACATGTGGTGTGTGTTTTTCCATTCTTTGGATACTTCACTTAGGATAATGGTCTCCAGTTCTGTCTGAGTTTTTGGAATTGGCCTTAACTCATCCTTCTTCATGGATGAGTAGTATTCCACAGTATACACATGACACAAATAGCTAATCTATTCGTGGAATGATGGGCAGTTGGATTGATTCCACAGGCTGCAATTGTGAATTGTGCAGCAATAAACGTTCACGTGCAGGTGTCTTTTTGATAAAATGGCTTATTTGCATTCGGGTGGGATTGCTGGATCATATGTTAGATCCAGTTTCAGTTCTTTGAGGACTTGCCCTTCTGTTTTCCATGAAGGTTGTACACCAACAGTGTATATGTTTTTTTTCCTCTCTGCATTCATGCCAGCATCTGTTGTTTTCAGATTTTTTAATAGAAGCCATTCTAACTACGGTAAGGTAATATCTTGTGGTTTTAATTTGCATTTCCCTGATGGTAAGTGATGTTGAGCATTTTTTCATATGTTTACTAGCTAGCTATTTGTCTATCTATTCTTTTGAAAAACTTCTGATTGTGTCTTTTTCCTACTTTTTAATGGGATTGTTTTTTCTTATTAATTTGCTTGAGTTCTTTGTAGATTCTGGTTATTACCCCTTTATCAGCTGTGCAGCTTGAGAATATTTTCTCCCAGTCTGTGGGCTATGTTTTCTGCTGATTATTTCCTTAACTGTGCAGAGCTGTTTAATTGAATTGCATCCCGTTTATTTCAGTTGTTGCTGTGAGTGCCATTGGGGTCTTATTCATAAATTTTTTGCCGAGGCTGGTGTCTAAAAGAAGATTCCCAATATTTTATTTTAGAATTCTTACAGTTTTATGTATTACTGTATAAGTCTTTTATCCACTTTGAATTAATTTTTGTGAGTGATAAGAGAAATGGATGCTGTTTCATTCTTCTGCAAGTTGGCTATCCAGTTTGTCCAGAACCATTTATCAAATAGGGCTTCTTTTCCCAACTGTGCATGTTGTCTGCTTTGTCCAAGATTGGTTAGCTGTATATGGATGGTTTGCTATGTGGGTTCTCTGTTCTGTTCCATTAGTCTATGTCTCTGTTTCTGAATCAGTATCATGCAGTTTTGATTACTCTGGCCTTGTAGTATAGTTTAAAGTAGTGGTTCTCAACCTTCCTAATGCCACGACCCTTTATGTTAGTTCCCAACCATAAAATTATTTTTGTTGTTACTTCATGACTTCATAATTATTTTTGTTGCTACTGTTATTAATCATAAGGTAAATATTTGATATGCAGAATGTATTTAAGCGACCCCTGTGAAAGGGTTGTTTGATCCCCAAAGGGCTCGCAACCCACAGGTTGAGAACTGCTGGTTTAAAGTCTAGTAATGTGATGCCTCTAAATTAATTCCTTTTGATTAAGGTTACTTTGGGTATTTGGGCTTTTTTCTGATTCTAAACAAAGTGTAGAATTTTTTTTTTTTTTTTAGATCTGTGAAATATGACTTTGGCACTTGGACGAGGATTGCACTGAATCTATAAGTCATTTGGGTAGTAAGGACATTTTAACAATGTTGATTATACCAATCCCTGAGCATTGTGTTTTTTCATTTGTTTGTTTCTTCTGTGATTTCTTTCCTCAGGGTTCCTTGTTTTCTTTGTAGAATTGTTTCACCTCCTTGGGTAAGTATATTCCTAGCTATTTTATTTTCTTTGTAACTATTGTGAATGGTATTAAGTCTTTGATGCTCAGCCTGACTGTTATTGGTGTACAGGAATGCTACTGATTTGTGTACATAGATTTGTGTAACCTGAGACTGCTGCATATATTTACTAATTCCAGGAGTCTCTTGGTGGAATCTTTGGGGTTTTCTCAATATAATAAATATTACATTATCAGCAAAAAATGATAATTTGACCTCCTCATTCCCGTCTTGGCTACTTTTTATTTCTTATGACTGATTGCTCTGGCTGGACTTCCAGCACTATCTTTGGGGTTTTCTCAATATAATAAATATTACATTATCAGCAAAAAAGGATAATTTGACCTCCTCATTCCCAACTTGGCTACTTTTTATTTCTTATGACTGATTGCTCTGGCTGGACTTCCAGCACTATTTGAATAGAAGTTGGGACAGTAGGCAGCCTTGCCTTGTTTCAGTTCTTAGTGGGAGTGCTTTCAACTTTTCCCCATCCTACTGATGTTGGCTGTGGGTTTTGCATATATGGCTTTTATAATCTTGAGATATGTTCTTTCTATGTCTAATTTTTTTTGAGGGTTTTTATCATGAAAGGGTGCTGAATTTTGTCAAATGCTTTTTTAAAATATCTTTTGAGATGATAAGCTGGTCTTTGTCTTTGCTTTTGTTAATGTGTTGAATCACATTTATTGATTTACATAAGTTGAACCATCTTTGCATCTCTTGTATCCCTGGGATGAAGTCTGTTTGGTCCTGGTGGATAATTTTTTGGTATACTGTTCAATTCAGTTTGCTAGTATTTTATTAAGGATTTTTGCATCTTTATTCATAAAGTATATTGTATAGTTTTTTGTATCCTTTCTAGGTTTGGTATCAAGGTGATACTGGCTTCATAGAATGAGTTGGAGAAGAGTCCCTCTTTCTTGATATTATAAAATAATTTCTATAGTATGGTTACTAGCACTAGCTCTTTTTGGTAGGTCAGGAAGAATTTGGATATGAATCTATCTGGTCTGGGGATTACTTTTGTTTTTGTTGAAAGAGTTTTCATCACTGTTTCAATCTTGTTGCTTTTTATTGCTCTATTCAAGAGTTCTATTTCTTCCTGATTGAGTCTTGAGAGGTTGTATGTTTCCATGAATTTGTCTGTTTCCTCTACATTTTTTAGTTTAGAGATTTCATAGTATTCACAGATGATATTTTGTACTTCTTTGGCATCAGGTATAATATCTCATCTTCTTTTTTATTTCTGATTGAGCTTATTATGGTCCTTTCTTTTATGGTCCTCGTTAATCTAGCAAGAGATCTATCAATCTTGTTTATCTTTTCAAAGAACCAACTTTTTGTTTCATTCATGTTTTGTATTTTGTTGTTGTTGTTGTTGTTTTCCATTTTGTTTAGTTCTGCTGTGATCATCTTATGTTATTTTCCCCTTCGGCCTTTGGGTTTGGTGTGCTTTTCTCTCTCTCTCTCTCTCTTTTTTTTTCCGATGTTAGCTTTTAAGACTATGAATTTTTCCCTTAGGATTGCTGAATCCCATAGTTTTTGGGAGTTTCTTTCCTCTTTATCCTTCAGTTTAAGGCATCTTTTGATTACCTTCTTAATTTCATTATTGACTCAATAATCATTCAACAGCAGGTTGTTTCATTTCCGTGATTTTTTGGTAAAATTTAGTGTTTCTCTTGGAGTTGAGTCTTACTTTTATCCCACTGTGGTGTGAAAAGATACATAGAATGATTTTTTTTTAAAAAAATTTGTGGAGATATGTTGCAGGATACAAAATTGTAGGCTGGCAGTTGTTCCGTTTAAGAAAACTGAAGATGGGGCCTTAATCCCTTCTGGCTTGAAAGGTCTTAGTTGAGAAGTCTGCAGTTAGCCCTGACAGATTGTCCTTTGAAAGTTACTCAATGTTTTTGCCTCACAGCTACAGGAGTTGCTCCTTTGTGTTGACTCTGGCCAGTCTCATGACTACGAGTCTTTGCTATTGTCTCTTTGCAGTGAATCTCACAGGTGTTTGTTGAGCTTGTTGTACCTGGATGTCTAAATTACTGGGAAGACCAGGGGGGTTTTCTTTAATTATTCACTCAAGTAGGTTTTCCAGCCTTTTTCTTCTTGACCCTCAGGGATGCCTTTGAGTTTTATATTTGGCCATTTTATATAATCCCATATTTCCTATAGGCTTTGATCATTCCTCTTCTTTGCTCTTTATTTTTGACTGACGGAGTCAATTTGAAAGAGTTGTCTTCAAGATCTGAAATTCTTTTTTCTGATTGGTCTAGTCTTGTCATAAAACTTTTCACTATGTTTTGTATTTTCTTAAATGTATTTTTCATTTCCAGAAGTTCTTTCTTTTTTTTAATAGGTAAATTGAATTTTTCATTTACTTCCTGTTTTGTTTATTTAGTTTCTTTGAGTTGTTTTTCCCTTTTCTCTTGGATTTCATTGAACTTCCTTACAATCTATATTTGGAATTTTTTATCTAGAATTTTAGTGTTTTCATTTTGATTGATATCCTTTGCTAGAGAACTCATGTTCCCTTTTGGTAAGGCCTTTCATTCTGATTTTTCATACTTTTGGAGTTACTTTGTTGATTCCTTCTTATCTGGGGGCAGCTGTCACTTCTTATCTTTGGATTTTCTTTTGTTTAAGTGGGGAATTAACCCCACCCCCACTCATAAAGGTGTGTTTGTAGCATATGTTGGGTAAGAACCTTTGCTTATGGGTGGTTTGATGACAATCTAGGTTCTGGGGTAGATGCCTTGGTTATAATAAATATCCTTAGTATAGTAGTTTTCTCATTTGTTAGCTATAGGTGGTAGCAATAGTGACCTATGTGTATGGACAGATTCATTTTCTCTTTGATGAGGGAGGATGGAGGTCTTTGAAATCCTTTTTCTTTCACTATCCCTATGATCTTCTTAATGTTGTACATTGTATTGGCACACCCAGTGTTATCTCTGAGACAGTAGGTGGTGCTTGTGTGTAAGAATCTACCACACACCCTGTATGACCGAGTCAATAAATGCTGTTAAGGACTGTGAAATTGACTCTCTGTCAAAAGGTGGCACTTGCTGGAAAGAACAGGCTACAGTTTTGTTTCTGTGAGTGGCTTTAGTCTCTAGGTGAAGCACTTGAATGCCCTAGGTGGTGGTTGGGGCCCTGAAGCTTTCAGATGAGTACTTATTCTTTGGCACAGCAGATGCAGGTAGGGGAGTGAGATAGGGCAGGACAGGGTGAGCCTGCTGTGAATCTCCACACCTTCTGGGTGCAGGACACTACAACAGGGACTTTTCCTAAAAATGCAAACATTGTAACCTAATTTTACCAACACATTAATCTGGAAAAAAAAAAAAAAAGGCTATAAGGTACCTATTTTGGCAGGGGTCAATGGTCTGTTCCAAATTTCTAGTAAAATCTAGCAGGAAGGGCTCAAGTGGCCTTGCCCAGCCTGTAATTCTGCTTGTAGAGGTGAGGCCATCTGGGATTCCAATTTGGGTTGTCAGGAGCAGGCTTAGCTCTTCTCCCCCATCTCTTGCTCTATGGTCTCCATTTCATGTCTACCAGCAGGTAGGGGTTCAAACTAGCTGAGTTCCCCAGAAATGGTGCTATGGACCTGAAACTTCCTTATCTTGATTCTTGCTCTGGGCTGAGAGCCTGGACTTCCTTGGTGGCAGGTGTGTCCAGTGAATGCACTGAGGATGGAACTCATACTGTGCTTTCTTTGCATTTCTGCCCACACAGGCTCCCTTACCTCACAACCCCTGTGCCCACAAACAGCACAGTTGATTCTTGGGGCTGTGGAATCTGGCTGGGGGGGGGGGGGCTTGTCGCTGATTTCCTGAAGATCAATCCCTGACTATGACTGGGGGAGTGAGCTGTGAATTGTCCCGAATTGCCTATTGGGTGCTCAGGCCCCCCTGCTTAGGGTGTGCTGTGCTCTGATGGATCAATTGGGCCAGCTGCACCAACAGAGCCAGTGAGCAGGGAGCTCACAGTCTGAGCTCTGCTTAGTCCTCAGCAGGTCTTTAAGAGGAAAGGTTTGGCCCCACTCTCAGTGGAAGCCCCAGCAGAGGAAAACAGCAGCTCCTGAGAGCCACAGCTTCATCGTTTCCCTTGGCAGCCATGGGCAGGGAGGGGAAGTGGAGGAAAAGTGTCTGAATGGAGGAAAGCTGGCATTCTGGTTGTGTCTGTCCCTTTCTCTGGAAGGCAGCCTGTCTGGAATGTCTAGGCTCTGCTATCACTCAGATCCCCTAGGAAACACCACCCCCCTGTTCCTCACTATCTGGGATGGAGTTAGGAAATATTTGTGTGGGAATGACCAAGATGTTAACCAAAGGGCTGAAGCCCCATGGGGAGGACACAGGTGCACAGGGTGGGAGGGGAGAAGCAATGTGGTGCCTGCCACCTCCACTCAGGCGTGTTGTACCAGGAAGTGCCCCAAGGGGCCAGCAACCTAGTTTTGTCCTGGAGAAGCTCCCAGTTCACGGGTGGCCGCAGCTTTTGTCTCTTGAGGGTAGACGGGCTCTTCACCACTTCAGAAATCTGCTGACTGACAGAGGCTTGAGGGCAGGAGAAACAAACCACTCCACCTGGTCTTTTTGCTGAACTCCTAGTCTCTCAGGAGTGGTCCTCTGCTGATACTGTGTTCTTTGTTCTGCTTTATGACTTTTTCCTGTGGTATTCATTGTAAGTGCTGGTGTTTTTCCTTCAAAACCACGTTCAATCTATAATTGTTTTCTTTTTATTCTTATATCTATCTAAAACTTTTCCCTCTTCCTGAGAAATTCTGCAGCTGGTGTCTTTGTCAATGGCAGGAAGCATTGTTTCCCTCTTCTTATACAAACCTCACATGTTGAATTGCAAACAGTTCTATAATTTGCTCTTTTATAATTCTAAAAAGAGGAATTTCATGTATGCAAGTTTGAGTCTCTTATCATTTTAAATAAGTGGTAGAATCTTAGAAGAGCAATTAATTCTGTAAACACCAGTTTATTATACATAAGCATAGAGTATATAGTCTCAACTTAGTGCCTGTTTTCCAACTTTAATTTAAATTTCACAATAAGTGGCAACAAAAATAGCTTATCAGCAAGTGTTGTGGTAATTTTAAGTATTAATTTAAGTAAACAAAGTTCCTATTATAAGCAATCTCCTTTTAAGTGTGGATTTCAGATGGCATAGACAGTGGTTCTCAACCTGTGGGTTGCTACCCCTTTTAACAATGAAAATACATTGTGGCATTAGGAAGGTTTGAGAAACACTGGCACAGGATATGAAGACTGGGAAGATTGTTATAGCATCTAGCATAGGGATCCCAGATGCTGAAGGATGCAGGGATGTCCTGAAACATAAATTACTTGGCTTGACTGACTAGTTGCCTCATTCTGTATTCTTATTCTATATTTCAAATATCATTAAATGCTATAAGGGGATAGTAGATAAATAATTGTTAAAAAATTGTCTTTTTCTTCAAAATGGCAACTTAAATTACCACTGAGGCTGAGGGATAACTTGCTATTTTAAGGGAAAGCTGTAATTTAATTCATTCATTAAGTGTCTCCAAATGTTATGAAGGATCCAAAGCAGATATGGCTTTATATTGCATAATTTTAGTTATGGAATTCAGCAGAGATATTGTTTTCTTCAGCACATATGGCCTTTTTGTTTGTTTTTTTAAAAGCAAATGCTACTATACACGTCTTACATCAAAACATAAAGATACTGACCCTTTAACTTGTAGTTTGTAAAAAAAGAAAATAAAAACTTTCAAAGCAATTTCATATTCTAGTGCAGAGGTTGATAAAAATTTTTGGCAAAGGGACAGATAGTAAAATATTTTAGGCTTTCTGGGCCATATGATGTCTGTCACAACTAATCAGCTTTGCTGTTGTAATATCGGAACAGTCACAGAAAATATATAAAAGAATGAGTGTGGCTGTGTTCCAATAAAACTTTATAAAAACAGACAGTGGGTGGGGCCTGTGAGCTATAGTATGCTGAGCCCTGTTCTAGTGTGAGGAAGGATCTCTAAATTTAATATTAACATAGATGAAACCATAGTCAAAATTTATTCTAGTTAAGCAATAAAGAAAAATAACTTGTATCATCTTGTTTATTGGGGAATTGTGTATAATTATAATGTATTCTCAATTAAAATGATTACTAATAAAATACTATAAAGAATGATAAAAAACAGTAGCAAAGATTATCACTGCAACATTATTCATAATAGTAAGAAAGGGAAAAAGTTCAAATATTCATTCATAGAGAACTGGTTAAATAAATTGTAGAAGTCTGCACAGTTAAAAGAAATGAGCTACATTTTTTTTTTTCTTCTGACAAGAAAATTTCTCCCTAGCACCATCTCTTGAGGAATAAAAATGCAAGTCATAGAATGATATATACAATATGATGCTATTTATGCTAAATAAATAAGTCACAAAAGAATACTGCATATTCTCTGAGGATAAAAATATATGTTTGTGAATTTATAGAGAAAAGCTCTGGAGGAATACACAACAACTTGAAAACGGTGATTATCTCTGGGCTGGGACTGGACTTAGAGGTGTTAGTCAAAGGTCAAAGGGAATGTGAACCACAAATTTTAAATAGCATTGGAGAATTACATGCAAAAAATAGCTAGATAGCCGTTTACTTACATTCTGAAACAGTGTAAAGGATGAGGATTTATAATTTTTAAAAGTTTAAAATTGTAGCACATTAAATTTATAGTCTTTATAATTTTGAGGGTTTTGTAAGAAATATGAGAAATGAATGTTAGGTAAGAATTCCACCTCCACTAGAATAAGGATGTGGTTTATTTATTGCTTAGGCCTTGGATCTTCAGAAACATCTTTGAACATTATGAAATCTGAGAAACTCAATAACTTAGCAAAGGTAATAGACTGACCACTGTGTTCAGCAAATTTATGAGCTGTATGTCAGTGTTATGGTCAGTCTGGCCTTAGGAATTTACACCTGTGCTTGTGTCACATTTTTACAGGGAAACTTATTTTGCACCGCGCTCCCTTCTCAAGTGAAATCTGTGAGTATCTGATGCCAGAGCACGTTAATAGTCACATTGTTTTAAAATATAATTGTTGTATGTATAAATTAATGTAGTCTATGAATCCAGACGTAGTATGTATAACAACATAAAACGATTATTTATAGTTTAACAGTAGATCTGTTTTCAACCTAGCAAGTATTTGTTGTGGGCCTACTATGAGCTCCTCACTGTATTAAAAAAGTAAGTTACAAGAAAAATGTGAATGGCAACTCCTTTCCTGAAAGAGCACGCCACCTCATTGGGGAATAAGAAGAAATTAGGTAACACCAAAATACATCACCTTTTTAAATACCGACTTAAAAACACAGGGACATATAAAGGAGATTGGGGGAGTGATGGGGGCGTCATAGTTGAGGTCAGCTTCTTAAGGGAGTTGTGTCTTTGCCACAGTAAAAAGTTAGGATTCATAAAGGAGATGGAAAGTCTGATGCCAACAGGGAGAGATTGTGAGCAAGAAGTCAGTGAGGCAGAGAGCAACTTCGGGCATCGCCTTGGAAGAGGAGCGTGGTGTAGTAATGCTGATGATGCCAGCACCACTGGTGCTGTGCTGGTGATGGAAATATCAGTAGTCACGTAAGCAGTATTATAGTAGTAATAATGTCAGGGTTTCATTTTTTGACCAAGAGATTTTAGTTGGGCAAGATACTTAAGTTTTTTATACCCTTGTCTTTTTTCATCCTCACAAAACCCAAGACCATAGTACAACTCTTTTTCCTGGGCGCTGGCCCTATATACCAAGGGTAGCGGGTTCAAACCCGGCCCCGGCCAAACTGCAACAAAAAAATAGCCGAGCTTTGTGGTGGGCGCCTGTAGTCCCAGCTACTCGAGGCTGAGGCAGGAGAATAGCCTCAGAGGCTGAGGCAGGAGAATCACCTAAGTCCAAGAGCTGGAGGTTGCTGAGAGCAGTGAGGCCATGGCACTCTACCGAGGGTGACAAAGTTACTCTGTCTCAAAAAACAAAAAAACAAACAAAAAACCCTCTTTTTCCTAATTTTAAAGGTGAGGAATCTAGGTTTGGAGAAGTAGTATAACTTACCTAAGAACATTTAGTTGGGAAGTACCAAAACTAGTATGTAAATACTTGCCGTCTACCTCCAAAGCCCCAAACCTCCCCAGGTGTGGCTGGCCCAGAGGACAACCATAGTCTGGTGCTGGTTCTGACATTAAGTAACCCCTGCCTCATTTTCTTTTGTCATAAAAAAAAAGGATACCGGATGATGGGATCTCCAAGATTCATTGTATTCATCCTATGATTCAATTACTTCATCAAAAATTGGGGCTAATAGTTACTCTGTGTGGGTTAGCCAATGAGATAATGCATGAAATAGTGTCAGACAAATAGTAAACACTCAATGAAATTTTACAGCCCAATAAATACAATGTTGTTATTATCATCTCATCTCCAGACAGCTGATTTAACTCATTGCCCTGACATTTGTTCTACCGTACACCCTAGACTCTGGATAAGGGAGATGTTGGTTGCATGGATGGTGCGGCCCTTTTTATTTATGTTCAGGGTGGAGAATTGCCTTAAAGATTTGGGTCAGAGCCAGGGGGAAGATCTTGTGAGAGACCCTCTTATCTTTGTTGAAATATAACTGCATGGGTATATATTCAGCTAAATGGCAGTAGTTTTCTAAAAGTGACAGCATCCATAAATTTCAGGAGCCAAAGTGAGAAGTGGCCAAGCTAATTCTTTAGATTAACTTAGAGCCAATTGATGTAAGAAGGTACATGTTTATAAGTTTTCCCTTAGCATGGTCAATAGGTTCTTAGAAACTGCAATTTTTAGAGAACTCTGTAACAAAACCGATTATGTCGTCTTCTAATTGACATAATTAAACAATAGTCGAGTTCCTTATGGCATATTTCTGGTCATAAAAACATCACCAAATTCCAAAGATACAAAACAACTCTAATACTAAATATTGAAGCGTATGTGAGTTATATATACATTTAAGAAATACTAATATAAACAAGGAAATCATTTACCAAGTTTTTAGTGAATCAGTGAGTGATGGTGAAGGAACGAATGTTTGCACGGAGAAAATTATAAGGAGCCCTCTTGCCACCTCGTAGGTCAAAAACAGACAGCAAGCATGGACGGCTCACTGCGTGCTTTTTACCGCGTTGTTTTTTGTCCGTGTTTGTATGAAGATTGGACACTTAACACGTTTCTACTTGACAAAAATTTCTATCCATTCACTTTCCAACCAGTTTATTCCAGTTTGGGGGTTTCTGGGGGCCAGAGCCCATCCTTGCAGCCCAGGGAGTCAGGAGGAACCAGCCCTTGACAAGCTGCAGTCCACACAGGGCACGCTCACCCCTGCATCCACACTGCCTCACACTGGGACCTTGGGGAGACTTGCCACTCACCTGGCAGGGACGTGTTTGGGCAGCGAACCAGAGAAAACCCACCCAGACGTGGGGAGAATCTGCAAACTTCACAGACGGTAACCCCTGCTGGGAATTGATTTTTTTTTTTTTTTTATCTCATCAATGTTATAATGACACAAATTTGAACAGAATGACATTGTTCGAGGACCTGCTGTAATTTATAAGAAACCAGTAATTTCTAAAGCAGGGTCTTACTTTTCCCACTTGTTCTTCCAGTAGCTTTGAATCTTCCTGTTCTACTAATAATTTAATTACAAACCAGCTGTGCTTTTCCTTTCTTCCCACTTCTCTTTTTTGTTTTTTGGTGCCTTTTCTCCACGTCACTGTTCCCTATCGTTGCAGGCCGAGATGTGGGGAGGCCTGGCCAAGGTGTACTCTTGGTTTGTGGCAGAGATGAATCAAGAATTGAGATTTCTAGGTTAGAAAGGCCAGGAGTCAGGTGCTTTTTCTCCTCGAAAGTTTTTTGACAGTGCAATAGGTTTGTTTCTCCAAATGAAGTCAGTCCTATGCAGGAGATGGGAATGGGACTGCTCAGGTTGGGCGGTGCCTGAGCTGTCCCTGCCTTTACCTCCCTTTTTCTCCCCATCCCATGTCCTCTATCCATCATCCAGGCCTCTGCATAGGAAAATGATACAGAGCGTCGCCCGTCCCTTATAATTTCACTAATGGTACAGGGGCTCTGTGAATTTTATGACACCTGCTATAGGTTTTAATGTTTGCTTTTTTTTTCTTCTCAAGGAACTTTAGAAGGAGTGCAATGTGAAAGAGGACTGACGCCTCTTCCTGCACAAAGCAGTCTTTAGTTATTATCTATTCCAAATAGTTTCTAAAATTGGATCATTATTGCAATGGAGGCACATTTTGGTAGAATATAACTAAAATTTAAAGAGAACTAACAACTCACTAAATAATAGGACACTAAATAATAGGAACCATATTTTTTGGAAGATGATATACATTTACCTTTTCATCGGGGGTTTCTCTTTTTGGGTTTAGAACCTATCAGAATCTTTAAATGTATATTATTTTCCACCTCTTAGTCATTATCACTTGTTTAACACGTTTACATATAAACAGTGGCAAAACCTGAAACAAAACTCAGAGTCCAAATTGGTTGATCGGCATCATAAGAGGTGGTAGCCGTCTAAGTTTCTCCGAGACTGAGAGGGCAGTGGGGATGAGTGGGTTTGGGGACTCAAAATGTTTGAAACTCTAGCAGGACAGCAAACCCTAATAGTCTCTGCCATTTGACTTTTGTCCCTTGCTAATAAGATATTAAATGAATAAAATAAGTCATAAAAAGCATCGCATTTTTCACTTAGACTCTTCCTACCTAAAATATACCTGCAGGTCAGGTGAGATCAGCAGTTCTCAACCTGTGGGTCGCGACCCGAATGGCACTTTCACAGGGGTCGCCTAATATCAGATATTTACATTATGATTCATAACAGTAGCAAAAATTACAGTTATGAAGTGGCAATGGAAATAATTTTCTGGTTGGGGGTCACCACGACATGAGAAATTGTATTAAAGGGTCTCGGCATTAGGAAGGTTGAGAACCACTGGCTTAGATGGTTTCTTCATATAATTACTGACAATGCTTTGCTGTTATATCATAAACACATGGACTTCCTTATCCTTGGAGGCTGTCTTATCTGTTTCTCTAGATATTAAATGTGTACAGTAGGTTCCCTATAAATACTTTAAAATTAGACAGATTTGGCATTTCTACTTTTTTTTTTTTTTCAGCATTTCTATTTTATAAAAGTCGCAAATGGAATTCACAATCATATGTTTCGGCTCATTTAATTGGTTTAGATTTAAGATACTGCATTTGAAGGCAAATTCTACCTTCTGGATAGTTTTACTGTCATTCCTTTTGAATGTGAAAATAATACATGGTCATTATATGCCATACAGTGCACAAAAATTTAAAGACAATAAACTACCTGTGATTCCATCTCATAGGACTATAACCATTTATTTTGTGATTCCCACCTTATAGAAATATAACCATTTAAAAAATTTGGCTGTAATCTAGAAGACTTAATACATCTACATATTTAAAATGTATTTTACTATGTACATTGTTCTTAATACACATTTAAATTAATCATATATTTTGGAAATTTTTACTTCAATGTTTTCTATAGTTGCACAGTATTAAGTATATGTTACTTCATGCAAGCAGTTTCTTATTAATGATGAATGTTTAGCCTGATTTAAACATATGCATATATATGTGTATGTGTGTGTGTGTATATATATTATTATTTTTTTTTCATGACAGTGTCTCACTCAGTTGCCCTGGGTAGAGTGCTGTGGCATCATAGCTCATAGCAACCTCAAACTCTTGGGCTCAAGGGATCCTCTTGCTATCAAGCCTTGTAACATGCCTTATATAACAAGCCTTATATCTTTTCCCTTATGAAGGTTGTCTGTCTGCTTTGATTGTTGGTCCTTAGCTGTGCAGAAGCTTTTCAGTTTAATTAAGTCTCATTTGTTCATTTTTGTTGTTGTAATTGCCACGGAAGTCTTCTTCATAAAATCATCCCTCAGGCAACATCTTCAAGAGTGTTTTCCACTCTTTCTTCCAAATATCCAATGTACTCAATACTAATATGAAGCCAGTAGATGATCTAATTCATGTTACAAAGGAGAAAAACTCATTTCAATTCAAGTTGGGGGGAGGAGAACTCAGGGAGGGCAAAAGGGGGTTTGGGGTGCTCCACTGAGTGGGCACAATGTAGGGATGTATGGCACACCTTTGGGGTGCAGGATATACCTACAAGAGTTTCTCTATCTACCATATTCAAATATTGCAACTTGGTTGTTCATACCCTCATATTAACCTAAAATGATAATTAAAAAAAAAAAAATGGAGATTCTCCTGCCTCAGCTTCCCAAGCAGCTGGTACCATAGGCACCTGCGACAATGCCCAGCTAGTTTTTCTATTTTTAGTAGAGATACGACCTTGCAGTTGCTCAGGCTGGTCTCAAACTCCTGAGTTTAGACAATCCACCCCTCCCAGAGTGCTAGGATTACAGGTGTGAACCACTGCGCCCAGCCCAATATTTTGTTTTTATGAATAATATTATGGATATCCTTTTGCATTTGTGTGCATATTTGTCCAATTATGAGATTTGTTTAGGATTAATTTAGAGAGGTAGAATATGCATTTTCATTTGGATAAATATTATTGACCTGTATTTCAGAATTTTTGTCATTTCCTTTCAATGTCAGTAACAATGTGGAAATGTCACAAGTGGAAATAAGGAATAAAACCATTTTTACTTTTCTATAGACATCCAAGGAAGAACTAAAGGAAATTATTCTGGAACATTCAGAATATTCAGTGCAGGATCAATGGAGTTGATCTAACTTCCTGCAAGACATTACTGAAATCCAAAAAAGCAATATTTTAAATAATTATCCCAATGATTTATTTAGAATAGACAAAGAGAAGAAAATGTTAATTTTTAGAGAGTATTAAAATTTTATACTGTTATATTATTTGGAGAGAAAGCAAAGATGCCTTTTTGTGGCAGAGATAGAGATAAGGGAGAAGGGAATTGCATTATGTATTTCTAGAGTGTTTTATTTACTTAATGACTATATTTTATAGTATTTTATTAGTATTAAAAACATAGAAATGATAGTTGTAGAGAAATATACACTTGCTTTTTTTCTGTTATAGAGATATGTTTTTAATTAGTGCCCTAATTTATTTTAATTTAAAATAATCTACTCAAATGCCACAGTTGTAATCAAATACTGTATGCCATTCTTTTGAAATATTCTTAAGATAATGATCACATACTGATAAGGACATCATTATTAATATAGTCTCTGTAATGTGACATATGGCATATCTTAAATGACCAAATGACAGATAATGAAAGCTTAGTGTATTACGATAATAAATCATATTTGTTCTTTTTAGTAAATAAACATGTTGAAACCATGGAGAAAGGGGTTGTGTGTATTAGGTGCTTGGTTAATAACATTCATTCTCAAATTATTTTTTGATCAGGGCAAACCGAATGGAATAGATATTATAAGAAGAAAAGAGTGCTGGCGAGAGGTACATGGCGCCCCTCCTAGGTGAAGGGCTCACCTGCAACTTGGACTTTACCTAACAGACACAAACAGTGTAGCCTAATCGTCTGTATCCTCACATTAATCTGAATTAAAAAAAAAAAAAAAGAAAGAAAAGAGCATTAGTGGGCAATTATAAACCAGCAGTGACAGATTGGAGAAGTGAAGAAACTTGATTCCACGTGGAAAGAGAAGAGGTGGGTCTGCCCCACCAGAGCTAAGTAGCAGGTGGGAGATACCCGACTGGAGGAAGCCAGGGCAACCGCTGTTCCATTCTGTGTTGAATAAGGAGTACTCACAGGTGCCAAGTTGTTTAGAAGACTCTTAGACAGTCACTTCAGAGGCCGGCAGTGGTCTCTCTCGAGAAGTGGAAGGAAGCTGCATGTAGACTGGAAGTGGCTTTATGAGAGACAAACCATATTAGAATATTACAATTGATGACTGGTCTGTTAAATCTCGTTCAGTCCAGAGGCTAACACGGGTCCTGCTGATTGACGTATTTAGAAGGGCCATGGCTATAAGGACCTGGGAATGTACCTCTAAAGTTCTAGATTCTAATTTATAAGGATTGAGACATAGTATCTCCATCAATTTTTCTAATTTTCAGGACTGAGAAGAATGAGTTTGACAGGAGGATTGGTGTTGGAGCCAAGAGAGCTTTAAATTGAATTTTGAGGCTGGTAAAGAGAAGAAAGTAAGCAAAACAGAGAAAATTAATATTTGACTAACGCAAACGAAAAGTGATGAAGGTTCTGAAAATTCTCTGGATTTGTGTGTAATGACTCATGCCTGAAATCTCAGTACTTTGAGAAGTCAAGGCAGATTGCTTGAGGCCAGGAGTCGGAGACCAGCCTGAGCAACATAGGGAGACCCCACATCTTCAAAAAATTATCTAGGTGTGGTGGCACATGCCTGCAAGTCCTAGCTACTAGGGAGGTGGCTGAGGCAGGAGGATTGCCTGAGCCCAGGAGTTTGAGCTCACAGTGAGCTGTGATGTCTCCACAGCACTCTACACCAGGCAATAGAACCTGTCTCAAAAAAAAAAAAAAAATCTCTGAGCAGCACCCATAGCTCAGCAGGTAGGGCGCCAGCCACCTCCCCCAAGGATGGCGGGGTTGAACCCAGCCTGGACCAGCTAAACAATAATGACAAATGAAACAAATAAATAGCTGCTGCCTTATGGCGGGCACCTGTAGTCCCAGCTACTTGGGAGGCTGAGGCAAGAGGATTGCTTAAGCCCGAGAGTTTGAGGTTACTGTGAGCTGTGACGTCACAGCACTCTACTGAGGGTGACATAGTGAGATTCTGTCTCAAAAAAGAAAAAAAAAGTCTCTAGTGACCATAGCAATAGTGAGAATAGGGGAAATATTGTCAGATCTGTGTGGTCAGTCTAAAGTGTAGGCAGAGATAGAGATAAGTAGATAGTTTTAAGTAGAAAACTGAATTATAGCATAAGGGATGTAAGCAAGCACTGGGCAAAAGGATTTACAGTGGAAGGACTTTCCCTTTGTAAGAAAGAGATCAAGAAAATATATATGGAGGATTCAGTCTACGTTACATCAGTTTACATGGTTACTGTATTCTCACACACGCAGGATTTATATGTATACGTGGACACATGTGCACTTTCTTATACACACCCTGCATAGACTCAGGAAGGAGATGTACAAAAATGTTCAAGAAATTATCTCTAGGCAGTAAAATTTGGTAGCAGTTTTTGTTTTTCTGCTTTTGTATATTTTCAAGTATTTCCACAGTAAACATCTATTACTTTGATAATAGAAATAGTATTTAACTATTTTTAAATACCAGAAATATCACAACACATACTTGAGAAAGCATTTGGGTGTGGATGAAACAATTAAACAGAAGTAGTTGTTGGCAGCCTTCTGAAATAGGTGATATTTTAATTGTTGGGATTTTAAACTTGCTATTGGAGTAAGTATAGGAAAGCTGGAGAATTTCATCTCTGTAGATGGTCTGCCAAGATTCTGAAGAATTTATCATTTGTCTTAAAAAAGAATCAATCATCTCTCAAATGATTGAGGAAACAGTAGGGTGATTGGGTACTCTCAATTTAATTCTGAATTAACAAATTTGTTAGTTAAGAGCACTGTCACCTGAGAATTTAGGAAGGAACGTTTAAAAAAAAAAACCCAAACAAAAAAGATTTCAGCTCCTTAAATTTGGGGTCAATGGCCTTACAGCACGTGGCCCATACTTTATAATCTAAAAATATAGAGAGATAGGTGTAATTCAATGACTTAAGACTCTAAAAGACTGACTGGTATTTAGTTGACGTAGGGAATATTTGTGTCATACACGAAGCAAAGAATAAACAAAAAATAAAAAAGGCGATTGAGTGGAGATGGTACCTTGGTATGGGAGGCTGTCATAAAATTCCGACAGTGCTTGATGTCAACAAAGAAAGGAGTGGTTGACCCAGAACGCCACACACCAGTTTTCAAAGTACATGTGTAAGATACAGAACAATGGGATATGTGTGGAAGCAGAAAAAGAGAAAAATAAAAGATCTAGCTGACTGCTTACTTGGCCCCACCTCTATGCGATCTCGTTGCGTTTCTGTGCAAGTTCTCTGTGGCATTGCCCTTGTCCTTCTCCGTAGCTCCCTTCCTGCCTTCTGCCCCACCTCCTTCCTGATTTTTAAGCACACTGTGTCATCTTCATTCACATCAAAAATATTTGCACATTCTAGGCGCTCTATAAATATTTGCCAATTTGTATTGTTTGGAACAGATGGTATTATGTTAAAAGATCACTATACAGAAAGAAACACTACTAAATTCTATTTAATGTCTGTTTTCTCTGTAAAGGATAATGGTTTTTCAAATTAGAAAGGGCAGCACAACCATAACTAAAAGAACCTGAAAACCTGAAGTAGGCGTAGAGCTTTTCAATGAGCTCCTAGTCGTTTTAAATCACTAGAAATTCATCCCATGGCACTAAAGGAATTTTCAGCTAAGATTGTGGAATCAGTCTTGGAAATCTTTGGAAAACCCTGGAAAATGGAGAGATGAGCCAATTTTCTGATATTTTGAAAAAGGTGGATGCCTGCAAGTGGACATTTTCTGGGATGGGAACTACTAAATGGATGAATTGACAACCCTTGGGAACGTACAGTAGTTGTTGTGCCCGCTGGGATGCTGAGCCAAGCTTATTTCCGTTTTTAAAAAAATTTACTGAAATATTGCAAGGGACAGTGTCTCTCAGTTTGCGCAAGTCACTGGAGAAAGTGTCTTGTGTCATGAGTGTGGGCTTTTTGCTGATACTGTGGTAAGGTATTCATAGGTTTTTGAGCAAATGATCCCCCAAAGATAAATTAATCAAACTGAAGGCTGGTCTTTTAAAGAGACGTTGCTTTAATCTGATTCTACTGCCTAACCGTTTATCACAGTCCTATTTATTAATGTTTTGTAAGTCAGAAAATTAAGAGAAATGGTCATTGATAGTGTGGTAGTTAATAGAGGCAGGAACTTAAAGCGTAGCCCTGTCCCAGGCTGAGTGACCTTAAACAAATTAGTGGACCTCTCTGTGCCTTAATTTTTTCCTTTGTGAAATGGAAATAATAGTATCTCCTTGTGTGGCACATTCGGGCCCTTTACATGGTGCATGACACCTGATGACCACGGCATAAATGGTGATTAATACCTGTTTAAAATTTACATATGAGGAAATTAAGGCGTAGAGAGATTAAATAGCATCAAGTGAACAGAAATGGATTTTATCAGGACTCATAACCATTTTTAGTGGTATTTCATTAAGAAAATGAAATCTGAGAACCATAAATGTAAAGTTTATAAAGTTTGTGCTTTTATTAACAAATCATTTGTATGAAATTGATGTAAATGTTTTCATTGACTATGAATAGATGATCCATTGTTATGATCACAGATTTAAAATTTAGAAAAAGAGAAAACTTGAGTAATTAGACCACATCTGGAATATGTGTCTTTTTCTTCTTGTCTGGTCATTTGCTAAGAGGGACAGACTGGGGAGGAGGAACTGAAGCCACATAGGAACTAGCCGGAAGAAGCAGAGTTAGTGAGTGTGGGAAGCGGCAACTTTGAAGGACACGTGAGTGCCCAGAACGTCTGAACGGTTGGGAGTGGGACCGGTTTATCTCATGACGTGTTGGGAAGTTCAGTTTGACCTTCAAATCTGTGTGAACCTTCAGAACCCTTCAGAAGTGGGGTGCTCTGTCTTTCACAGTGGTCAACATCATCTTCTGCAAGTCCTGGCAGGGGGAGAACTGCCTGTCAGATGCTTGGAGGGAATTTCCACGACCTGACCTCTCGGTCCTCTTCTAAGTCTAGGGATTTATCTTTCTGTGGGAGACCGCTGCCTTCAAAAGAATGCATTTTCCAGCTCGGCGCCTGTGGCTCAACGAGCTAAGGCGCCAGCCACGTACACCTGAGCTGGCGGGTTCGAATCCAGCCCCCGGGCCCGCCAAACAACAATGACGGCTGCAACCAAAAAATGGCCGGGCGTTGTGGCGGGCGCCTG
>CAUYON010050560.1:0-19565 GCA_963573935.1 Arctocebus calabarensis
AGCCCTCAGAATGGGAGAAAATATTTGCAGGTTATGCCTCAGACAAAGATTTAATAACCAGAATACACAGAGAACTTAAGCGTATTGGCAACAAAAGGGTAAGTGATCCCATCTCAGGGTGGGAAAAGGACTTGAAGAGAAACTTCTCTAAAGAAGACAGTCACACAGCCTACAGACACATGAAGAAATGCTCACCATCCTTAATGATCAGAGAAATGCAAATCAAAACTTCCTTGAGATATCATCTAACTCCAGTAAAATTAGCCCACATAACAAAATCCCCAAACCAGAGATGTTGGTGTGGATGTGCAGAAAGGGGAACACTTCTCCACTGTTGGTGGGAATGCAAACTAGTACATTCCTTATGGAAAGATATTTGGAGAATACTTAGAGATCTAAAAATAGATCTGCCATTTGATCCTATAATTTGTTTATTTTATTTATTGGTTTTATCCTGAAGACCAAAAATCACATCATAATAAAGACATTTGTACCAGAATGTTTATTGCAGCCCAATTCATAATTGCTAGGTTGTGGAAGAAGCCCACATGCCCATCGACCCACGAATGGATTAATAAATTGTGGTACATGTATACCATGGAATACTATGGAGCCTTAAAGAAAGATGGAGACTTTACCTCCTTTATGTTTACATGGATGGAGTTGGAACATATTCTTCTTAGCAAAGTATCTCAAGAATGGAAGAAAAAGTATCCAAAGTACTCAGCCCTAATATGAATCTAATTTATACCTTTCATATGAAGGCAAAAACCCAATCATAGCACAAGAATACAGGGAAAAGGAAAAGGGAGGGGAGGGCAGGGGGGAGCATGGGTGGAGGGAGGGTAATTGGTGGGAACACACCTATGGTGCCTCTTAGCAGGGTACTGGTGAAACTTATTAAAAGTAGAGTATCAACGTCTTTATATAGTGATGAAGAAAATGCCATGAAGGCTATCTGTAACAGTACAATCAAAATATTTCTGATTGTATATGATGCACATTTTGCCCTATGATTGTACCAATGTACACAATTATGATTTAATAAAATTATAAAAAATAACTAAATAAAATAAAATACATCCTCTCTATTGTACATTTAGATGAATTTTGGCAAACAGATAAATGTGTAACAGCTACCACAGTCAAGACATAGACATCAACCCAAGAAAAACTTTGGGCTCTTTTGCAATCACTCACTATTCCTAACCCCAGTTGACCCTCTGATGTGCATTCTCTCACTGTAGATTTATTTCAACATGCACCACTTGTGGAAAGCTTCTTTCACTTAGCATAAGAGATTTAACAATGTTATTTTGATAATAAGTGGTTTGTTTCTTTTTGTAAGTATATTGTAAGGACCAAGCTAACTCCATTTTGTTAAAACTCCTTCTTGTCCCTCAGCCGTCCTTTTGCAACTGCATACCAAAGGCATTAGACAAACTGCTTCCTCCCCCCCACCCCCTCGTCCTTGCCCCATGATCCGCTCCGTTGCATAACATCTGCTTTGAGCGATAACAATACCTTCCCAGACCAATCAGCCAAGGACAAATACTGCTCAGTTCCCTAGCCCCCCATCAGTTCAACCCAGCAGCTCACCTCACACCCTCTCCCTTTTCCCTTTCTGTACCCTTAAAACCTCCCTCCAATTTGAGGTCAGAGCTTCTCTGCTCTCCTGCTGTGACAGGATCAGGAAGCCCAGACTCCCAGTGTGTTAATAAACAGCCTCTTGCTTTTGCATCAGACCTGGTCTCTGAGTGATTTGTGGGGGAATCCTGCGATTTGGGGACAACATTTGGGGGCTTGTCCGGGGTATTCCCCCAAAATCACCAAGTACCTGCTCTGGAGGTGAGTGTATGTGTGCCGGCATTTGTCTTGTCCGGTTCTGTGTTGGTTCCGTTTGTTGAATATGTAGTCCAGACGTGGAATCCCCGGCAGTATAAAAAAGGGGACTCCCTGTGGATGGGGGACTGGGACTTGGAATCCCCAGTCCCTGGTCAAGAAGACCACGGTGAGGCAATCCTTCTGTTTCAGAGACAAAGCGGGTGGCAACTGCCAAACAGAGTTACTCCAGAGTTGTCTCATTTTTAGTTTTGCTTGAAAACCCACAAGGGCAGGCTCCTGCTTTCTGAAGGACTCTTGTGTGTTATTTGTTTTATCTGTGTTTTACTGTATTTGGGGGGCTACATGGGGCAGACGCAAACAACTCCCCTCTCCCTAACTTTGGCTCATTTCCAGGATTTTAAAGACAAAGCCTGAGAGTAGGGTTTTAACGTGTCCAGAAATAAACTTGTGGTTTTTTGCAGGAATGAATGGCCGGTATTCCACGGATGGCCACCAGAGGGCACTTTTCATCTCACCATTATCTTTCAGGTCAAGGATATAGTCTATCAATCTAGTACTGGGCACCTGGACCAGATCCCATATATAACTGCTTGGCAGGCCCTCATGGAGAACCCACCATTGTGGTTAAAACCCCTTCTTCCTCTGTCAGACAAGGAAGCGGCCAAACTCCTGGCCTTGAAGGAGAAGAAGGAGAAGTTCCCTGAACCCACTGCCCCTCCCCCAGTCCTCCAAGGAGGAACTGATACAGAAGTGCTCTTTCCCCCTCCTTATCAACCTCCACCTCAGGGGGCACCTGTTCCTCAGAGTCTCCCAGGCAGCGAGGCCAGCCTCAGAAGCCCACCTTACACCTGACATAAGGCCCTGTGTGATCTGATGGCAGACTCCACAGTGTTGCCTCTTCGTGCAGTGGGCTCCCCCCACAACGAAGCAGACCCCCTGAACCAGGAACACCACTATTGGCCCTTTGTCACAACTGATCTCTATAACTGGAAAATGCAGAACCCTAAGTTCTCCAAAAAACCTGCTGCCTTGATTAACCTTTTAGACTCAATTCTTTTTACCTACCAGCCCACTTAGGACGATTGCCAACAGCTTTTACAGGTCCTTTTCACCACTGAAGAATGGAACCGCATCTTGGCTGAGGCCAGGAAGGCTGTTGAAGGTGCAAATGGAAGCCCTACTACCAACCAGGCTTTCATCAATGCTGCTTTTCCTCTTACTCGCCCCAATTGTGACTTTAATACAGGAACAGGTTAGATAAGACTCCAAGTCTACCGCCAGACTCTAATGAGGGGTCTCCACACAGTGGCTAGAAAGCTGACTAATTCGGCCAAGACAGGTAATGTACAGCAGGAAAAGGCAGAATCCCCAACAGCTTTCTTATAAAGGATCATGGAGGCATTCCGCATGCACACACCTCTAGACCCTGAAGCTGAGGAGAATAGAGAAGCAGTTGTCATGTTCTTTGTTAACCAGTCAGCTCCAGACATTAATCGCAAGCTGCAGAGACTAGATAGACTGGGCGAGAAGTCTTTGCAGGACCTCCTAGAAGTTGCTGAGAGAGTCTACAACAACCATGAGACCCCCAAAGAAAAACAAACGAAGGCGGCTAGAACACAGATCCAGGTATTGGCCAGGATTTTCCTGGCCTCCACGCCTGCAACCTCCAACGAAAGAAAAAGATGGCTGCGCCAACTGACAGCAGGAGGTAAGGAAGGCTCCTCAGGTGGGGAAAAGCTCTGCCTCCAGAAGAACCAGTGCACTTATTGTAAGGAGAATGGACACTGGGCCCATGAGTACCCCAAGAAACCACCTCCCAGACCTTCATGTCCCCCCTTGGTGCCAGTCCTGGAACTGAGCAGGCTCGAAGGGCTTGTCATCCCTCCTTGAGCCCCAGATAACGCTTAGAGTGGAGGGGACCCCAATAAACTTCCTAGTAGATATGGGGGCCCAGCATTCGGTCCTGACCCAGGACCATGGCCCTATGGATAACTGAAAATCTTGGGTCCAGGGAACCATGGGCATCAAATGATATTCATGGACTACCCAAAGAACTGTGGACTTAGGCACGGGCTGGGTATCCCATGCATTTATGGTCATCCCAGACTGCCCCTACCCTCTCTTCGGGTGAGACCTCCTAACCAAAGTAGGGGCTCATATCATTTTCAAAGATAAAGGACCTCTTATCACAGATCAGTATGGGAGCCCCATACAAGTACTTACCCTACAACTTGAAGACGAGTACAGGCTGCATCAGCAGCAGCCGGAGGGCAGCCAATTGACAGATGTCACCATATGGCTGAATAGCTACCCACTCGCCTGGGCTGAGACTGGGGGAATGGGGCTAGCTACCCACCAACCACCAGCCATTGTAGAGCTCAAGCCAATGGCCGCTCCTGTACGGGTATGGCAGTACCCCATGTCACAAGAGGCCCGGCAGGGCATCACACCTCACATTTGAAGGCTTTTTAAGAATGGGATACTAGTGCCCTGATATCTGTAAAGAAGCCACTAACCAATGACTATAGACCAGTTCAGGACCTGAGAGAGGTCAACAAACGGGTATTAGACATCCACCCCACTGTCCCAAACCCCTATACACTATTAAGTGCCCTCATCCAAGATCGGACATGGTACACCGTCCTCAATTTAAAAAACGCCTTCTTCAGCCTTCTGCTGGCCCCCCAAGAGTCAATGTTAGCCTTTGAATGGAACAATGAAGAACAAGGGATCCACAGTCAACTTACCTGGACCCAGCTGCCACAAGGATTCAAAACTCCCCCACTATCTTCAGTGAAGCCGTGCACAAAGAACTGAGTGAGTACTGGCAGCAACACTCTCACCTGACTCTTTTACAGTACGTAGATGACCTGACTCTTTTACAGTACGTAGATGACATTCTGATCATAGCCGAGACAGAAGCAGAATGCTGCCAAGGCACCCAGGACTTGCTGACTGCACTAGGAACCCTGGGGTACCAGGCCTCTTCCAAGAAAGCTCAGATCTGTCAAAAAACTGTGAGTTATCTAGGGTACATCCTTAAAGATGGGCAGTGGTGGCTATCCCAGGCAAGAAAAGAAACAGTTCTGAAAATCACCCCCCAACCAGTGAGGGGTGTGGGAGTTTCTTGGGTCAGCTGGGTTCTGCCGCCTGTGGATTCCAGGGTTCACGGAGATAGCAAAGCCCCTCTATGAGGCTACCTGGGACACTTTGCCTTTCCAGTGAACCGCAGAACAAGAAGGAGCCTTCCAGACCCGAAAACAAGCCTTGCTCTTGGCCCCAGATCTAGGACTCCCAGATATTACTAAGCCCTTTCATCTGTGTGTATATGAACACAAAGGCATAGCCAAAGGAGTGCTGGTCCAATTGTTTGGTCCCTGGACCCAACTGGTCACCTATCTGTCAAAGAAACTAGACCCAGTGGCAGCAGGTTGGCCCCCTTTCCTACGCATCATTGCAACTATTGCGTTGCTAGTCAAAAATGCAGATAAATTGACTTTAGGACAGGAACTGCTAATCACAACCCCCCATCCCATTGAGGGAGTCCTCAAACAGCCACTGGATCGGTGGGTTAGCAATGCCTGACTCACCCACTACCAGGGCCTTCTGCTGAACCCTCCATGCATTTGATTCTTGCCAAAGACCTCTCTCAATCCAGCAACCCTACTGCCAGATCCAGACCTAGATGCCCCCCTCCACAACTGTGTTGACATCCTGGTCCAGGTTCACAGCATACACCAGGACCTTATGGACCAGCCTCTCCATAACACAGAAGCCACCTGGTATAAAGATGGGAGCAGCTTCATGCAAGATGGACACAGGTATGCAGGGACAGCAGTGGTATCTGAGACCAAGACTGTTTGGGTAGAGCCCCTTCCAGCTGGGACATCAAGGCTGAGCTCATAGCCCTAACACAAGCCATGACCTTTGGAAAAGGCCTGAAACTTAACAACTATACTGACAGTAGATATGTCTTGGCCACTGCCCACATACATGGGGTGATCTACCAGGAGAGAGGGCTCCTCATGGCAGAAGGAAAGACTATCAAGAATAAAGAAGAAATACTTGACCTCCTAGAGGCCTTATGGCTTCCCCAGAAGCTAGCCATCATCCATTGCCCTGGCCACCAGCAAGGCGACTCCACTGTGGCCAGAGTCAACTGGTGGACTGACCAGGTCACCAGGACTATAGTCACCTCAGTTACCCAAGAGCTTCCTACTACCACATTGCCAGATCCTGGACCCCCAACACTCCCACCATCCCTGGGGTATACTCCGGAAGACTTAAAATGGATAAAGCAGATTCCACAGGCCCACCTCCCAACCCCCGAGAAGTACAACAGATGGTACATCACCTGTGATGGCAGAGTGCTTGTGCCAGCAAAACTGGGATGGGAAATCCTCCATAAGATCCACTCCTCCACCCACCTAGGGTCATGCAAAACGAAAGACTTGCTGTGCCACACTAAAATCAAGATACAAAACCAGAATACCAAAATTGATAAAGTTGCTTCATGCAAAGTATGTATTATGACTAACAGTGTATCTAGCCCCCACCATCCAGGGTCCAGAGAGCGTGGGACAGAGCCAGGTGCATACTGGGAAGTGGACTTTATTGAAGTTAAGCCAGGTAAATATTAGATACAAATATCTCCTTGTATTCATAGATACATTCT
This sequence comes from Arctocebus calabarensis, assembly GCA_963573935.1. Taxonomy (NCBI): domain Eukaryota; kingdom Metazoa; phylum Chordata; class Mammalia; order Primates; family Lorisidae; genus Arctocebus; species Arctocebus calabarensis. The sequence goes on from CAUYON010050560.1 coordinate 6,521, forward strand.
CAGGATGGGTAGAGGCATTTCCTACTAAAAACAAGATTGCACAGGTAGTAACAAAGAAGATACTAGAAGATATAATGCCCAGGTTTGGGATTCCAAAACAGATAGGGTCAGATGATGGGCCAGCCTTTGTTTCCCAGGTAGTACAGAGTCTAGCAGAGGCCTTGGGGACTAATTGGAAATAACATTGTGCTTATCAACCCCAAAGTTCAGAACAGGTAGAGCGGATGAACCGCACCCTAAAACAGACCCTGACTAAATTAATCATGGAGATTGGCAGTGACTGGGTGTATGTCCTTCCCTTTGCCCTGTATAGAGTGTGAAACTCACCCTACTTAATAGGGAAAATTCCTTATGAAATTCTCTTTGGGAGATAACCTCCTACAATCCCTAAGTTGCACTGCAAGGCCCTCAATTCAGAGGACCCAAATCTTAAAACTTGGAAAGATTATGCAGTAACTTTGCATTTTTACCAAAAAGCACTGGGAAAGACTCATAGCCCTCTACAGGTCTTTTACCAACGAGCTGACTGGGAAAGACTCATAGCCCTCTACAGCTCAGGACTTGTCCCTGAACCTCATGCTTTCCAGCCTGGAGACTGGGTGTACGTGAAATGTCACCAGCAAGAAGCACTGGAGCCTTGGTGGAAAGGCCCATACACCGTGGTCCTTGTTACCCCCACCGCACTCAAGGTCGACGGCATTGCCTCCTGGATACATTACACATACATTCGCCTAGCTGACCCGTTTGCCAACAAAGAAGTCTCCACCCCCCAGTGGAAACTCTGACAGGACCCTGATAACCCACTGAAGCTCAAACTGCAGAAATGCCAGGACCTCTGATGCTCCTGTATGTGTATCACCTACCGACTTACTCTGCCTTATTGTTTACTCCCCTCATGGCCAACCCCCATCATCCCATTCAAGTAACATGGCTGGTTATGTCAAGCTAGCACAAGAGCTGTGCTCAACCAGACCTCTGGAATTCAACCTAGAGGTACTTGGTTCCTGGAGCTCGTGGTAGACATCCATGATCTACTAGGCACTGACCTCTGGTGTCGTCCTCCAATGACCAGGTACTTTTGCGTCTGTCCCAGTCACCTTCCTGATAAATGTGGAGGAGCATATTACTATTTTTGTAAATCATGGGACTATGTTTCCACTGGGCCAATATGATGGAACCCCTCTAAACAGGGAGACTTGATTGAGGCTAAGTGGAAATGTAAATGTCCTCCCATATGGTTGGGAACCTGCAACCGACACAAAAACCCCACATGTGATAGGTTTAGCATCAACCTCACTGGAAAAGGGAAGCAATCACTAGAGTGGGAACTTGACAAATTGTGGGGCATACAATTGTACAACATTGATGAGGCAGATCCAGGTGCTGTTTTTCAACTCAAGGTTATGTACACCCCAGTTCATGACAAGCCCACTGCAGTGGTCCCTAATGTAGTGCTTAAGCTTCCCCCTGTAGTCACCCCTAAGCTCCATGGCTCCCCTGGCTCCCCGGGCCAGGCACTCAGTACCCAAAGTCTGATTCTAAACTCCACACCTGTGCCTACTATGGATCCCTATCCACGTTGGAAATTAGTTATTGATACATTCCAAATCTTAAATACCTCCAAACCAAACCTCACTAAGTCTTGCTGGTTATGTGTAGAAGCCAGACCCCCCATATTATGAAGGAATTGCCTTAATAAGTAAACCTAGAATCAGCTCCCAGGCTAATGACTGCCGCTGGCAACAGTCTGGGCCTTGAGTCACTCTACAGTCCAGTATAGGACAAGGAATCTATATAGGTGAAACACCCCACCCACCCCCCGATGTCAGCACCTATGTAACCAAACTTTCTCCTGGGATGGAACGGGATATGTAATTCCCACCAACAATTCCTGGTGGACCTGCTCTACAGGGATCACCCCGTGCTTACATGGGGCAGTCCTTAATCTAACCAAAGATTTTTGCGTCCTAGTACAACTCATACCCAAGCTGCTCTATCACTCTGAAGAAGACCTATACCAAGCATATGAGCCGGTTGTAAATACAATTAACAGAGTTAAAAGAGAACCTGTCACTGCAGTATCTCTAGCCATGCTCATGGGACAGCATAGTAGGGACAGGCACAGGGATATCCTCCTTAATCCTACAAGATAAAAACTATGGAGCCCTGCACGCTGCAATAGATTTAGACATAGAAATAATACAAAACTCCATCTCCCACCTTCAAGAGTCCCTGACTTCCCTTTCTGAATAGTACTCCAAAATAGACGGGGGCTAGACTTACTGTTCCTTCAGCAAGGTAGATTATGTGCAGCCCTAGGAGAAGAATGCTGTTTTTATACCAACCATTCAGGAGTAGTCAAGCAGTCCATGGAATTAGTGAGGGAAGGTCTCCACAAAAGAAAACTAGAGCGAGAACAGTCTCAGAGTTGGTATGCATCTTTGTTCAGGAAGTCCCCCTGGCTTACAACTTTAATTTCAACCATAGCAGGTCCACTTATAATCCTATTACTGCTGTTAACTTTTGGCTCCTGCATAATTAATAAATTACTGGCTTTCATCCGAGCAAGAATTAATACTGTTCAATTAATGGTCTTACGGGCACAGTACACCTCCCTTAGCCCTGGAAGCACCAGCGATGGCATAGAATTAGGGCTTGTAAGACACACTGAAGACCCATGATTGGATCTTCTGTGCACAAGAAAAGGGGGGAATGTAAGGATCAAGCTAACTCCATTTTGTTAGAAACTCCATCTTGTCCCTCAACCATCCTTTTGCAGCTGCATACCAAAGGCATTAGACAAAATGCTTCCTCCCCCGCCCCTCATCCTTGCCCCATGATCTGCGCCCTTGCACAATATCTGCTTTGAGTGATAACAATAACTTCGCAGGCCAATCAGCCAAGGACAAACACTGCTCGGTCCCATAGCCCCCCTATCAGCTCATCCCAGTGGCTCACCTCACACCCCCTCCCCTTTTCCTTTCTGTACCCATAAAACCTCCCTTCAATTTGAGGTCGGAGCTCCTCTGCTCTCCTGCTATGACAGGATCAGGAAGCCCAGGCTCGAGCGTGTTAATAAACAGCCTCTTGCTTTTGCATCTGACTTGGTCTTTGAGTGATTTGTGGGGAATCCTGTGATTTGGGCACAACAATATGACATTTGCTTATCCATTCACTGATGGTGAATATTTTGGTTGTTTTCAATTTTTAGTTACTATTAAAAGAACTCTAGTAGCTCAATTTTTAATGTTTTGAGGAATCTTTGTACTGTTTTCCACAATAGCTGTGCTGATTTACATTCCTACCAAGAGTATACAAGAGTTACCTTTTCTCTGCATTCTTGCCAAACTTGTTATATTTTGCATTATTAATAATAGACATTATAACAGATGAGAAGTGATATCTCATTGTGGTTTAAGTAGCATTTCTCTGATGATCATCATTGCTGTGCATTTTTTCTTATACCTGTTAGCTATTTGTATGTCTTTTATTCTGTCACCTGTTTTTAATAATGTCAGTTGTTTTTGTTTCTACTACTGAGTTGCTTGAGATCTTTATATATTATATTTTGGATATTAATCTCTTAACAGAGGAAAGGTTTGCAAATTTTTCTCCTATTCTATACATTGTTACTTCATTTCATTTATTGTTTTCTTTGCTATGCAAAAGCTTTTTTAATTTTATGTAACCCCTTTTGTCTATTTTTGCTTTTCTGCCTAGCTCAATGCCACAGAGTTTTCCTTATATTTGCTTCTAGTTGCTTTACAATTTGAGATTTTACATTTAAATTTTCCATCATTTTGAGTTGATGCTTTTTTTTTTTTTCTTTTGAGACAGAGTCTCACTTTGTGGCCTTTGGTAGAGTGCCCTGCCGTCATAGCTCACAGAAACCTCAAACTCTTGGTCTCAAGTGATTCTCTGGCCTCAGCCTCTGAAGTAGCTGGAACTACAGGTGCCCCCCACAACATACGGCTATTTTTGGAGATGTGATCTTGCTCTGGCTCTGGCTGGTCTGGAACCTATAAACTAAGGCAATTTACCCACCTTGGCCTCCCAATTGATAGGATTACAGATGTGAGCCATGACACCTCGTCTGAGTTGATGCTTTTATATATGGTCTGAGACTAGGGTCTGATTTCATCCTTCTGTACATAGATATTCAGTTTTGTCAAAACTGTATAATCCAGCAATCCTATTACTGAGTATAAATCCAAAGGAAATGAAATCAGTATGTTGAAGAGGTATCTACACTCTCATGTCCATTGAAACATTATTCACAATAACTTTGATATGGAATCAACCTAAGTCTCCATCAAAGAATGAATGGGTAAAGAAAATATATGTGCACACAACAGCATTTTATTCAGCCTTTTAAAGAAAAAAATCCTGTAATTTTCTATAACATCTATGAATCTGAAGGACATTATGATAAGAGAAATAAGCTAGGCACAGAAAAACAAGTACTCCATGATCTAACTTGTATGTGGAATCTTAAAAGAAAAATCAAAGTCATAGAAGCAGAGTGTAGAATGGTGATTATTGAGAGTGGGACGAGGAGATGTTTGTCAAAGGGTACAAAACTTCAGTTATACCAGTGAAATAAGTTCAAGAGAACTATTATAGAGCATATCACAATGGTTAATAACAAAGTAACAAGTACTTGAACATCACTAATAGTAGATTTTGTGGTCTCATCACAAAAAGTATATGAGGTAATGCATGTGTTAATTATCTTGAGTCAGCCATTCTGCATGTGTACGTATTTCAAAATAACATATTGTATGCTACAATATACACTAATTTTATGTGTAAATTTTATACAACTAAAAACAAAGGGACTTCAAACATTTCTATAAAAGTTGTTCTGTGAAAAAGAATTTATCATTAATCTTTAATAAACATCTTTCAGTTGGAAAATATATGTTTAACTTTATAAGAAATTATTAAAATGTTTTCAAAGTGATTTCACCATTGAACACTTCTGCTGACAAAGTAAGAGGATACAATATTATACAGAAATTTATTTTGTAAATAAATTTATGTCAGACCTGATATGAATAGACTTAAAATTCTTCTTAATGTTCTGATGACTATCTGTACACCCTCTTTTTACAGTGTTTATACAAATTATTTAACCATTTTTTTTATTGGATTCTTTATCTTCTTACTACTGAGTTGTTAGAGTATTTTAAGTATTTTGCACAGAAGTTCTTTATTTGGTACATTTTGTGAATATTCTCTTCTAATCTGTGGCTTAATTTTAAATTTTTTAAGGCTACCAATGGATAAACAAGATGTTTAGAATTTTGATTGTCAAAGGTATCATTTTATTTCCATTTATATTGCTAGGAAATTATTTCCCTACCACAACTACATAAAGATTTTTTTTACTTCTAGAAGTTTTATAGTTTTTGGCTTTTAGCTTTAACTTATGAAATATTTCAAGAAAATTTTTATAAATGAATGAAGTGGGTTTATAGTTTTCCTGTAGAGGAGTATACAGTTGTTCCAGCACCACTTATTGAACAACCTCACTTCCTAACAATGGGAATATTTGTCCTGTGCAAACAAGCACATACACACACTCACAAATATAGATGGTGACAAAAAAAGGTATATCACATTTTCAGACAAGAAAAAACTGTATTAAAATTTTAATTTTCCCTCATATGAAAGCCAATTATAGCACAAGAATACAGGGAAAAGGGAAAGGGAGGGGAGGGGGAGGGGGAGGATAGGTGGAAGGAGACAATTAGTGGGATCACACCTATGGTGCATCTTAGCAGGGTACTGGTGAAACTTATTAAATGTAGAGTATCAATGTCTTTATATAGTGATCAAGAAAATGGCATGAAGGCTATCTGTAACAGTACGATCAAAACATTTCTGAATGTGTATGAATCGTGCCCTATGATTGCACCAATGTACAGAATTATGATTCAATAAAATTATAAAAAAAAAAAAATAGCTAGGCTGGCTTGGTGCCTGTGGCTCAACAGGCTAAGGGGCCAGCCACGTACACCTGAGCTGGTGGGTTCGAATCCAGCCCAGGCCTGCCAAACAACAATGACGGCTGCAACCAAAAAAAAAAAAAAAAAAAAAAGGCCGGGAGTTGTGGTGGGCGCCAGTAGTCCCAGCTACTTTGGAGGCAGAGGCAAGAGACTCTCTTGAGTCCAGGAATTGGAGGTTGCTATGAGCTGTGACGTCACAGCACTCTATCCAGGGTGAAAGCTTGAGGCTCTGTCTCAAAAACTAAATAAATAAATAAAATAAAATAGCTAGGCTAAAAAAATAAATAAAAATAGCTAGGCTACCTTGCTTGGAAACAATTGCTCTTAGGTGCCTGAGGGCTATTTGCTTTAGAAGGGAGAGAGAGAAAGACAGTATTTGAGAGAGTAAAGCAGTCTTAGCAGGTTTTAGCAGTCTTTCACAGAGATACACCGTGCAGTCGTTCTGCAGGCAGAAGTGACATCGAGTCAGAGTGAGCGGGTCCGTGATAGAATGAGTGCTCCCAACTGCCTTCTCCTCCATCTTATAGACACACTCCTGTGACTCTTAACACCACAGGTGCAGAGACTGCTAATCACTGATGCTCTCCTCTCGCAAGCTCTCATGTGAGTTCTCACATTTGTTAGGAGAGTCAAATCCCTCCCCATGCCCTTATGATCAGGGTGTTACATTACCAAGCCATACAGGTGTTTCTTATAACTCTCACTCCTCCTTGCCATACGCTATACGGGCTGCTACATCCACTAGCAGAACAATAATCCTATCTGCTAACTATAGTTCTGATAATTTATGCACAAATATTGAAAGGCATGTTTTATAGTGAACAACTCCATAATTACATACTTCCAACTAGAAGGTATTATAGTCTAAAGGTTCATTAAAATAAAACTACTCAAAGATAACTTGTATTCAAACAGGAAAACAGTGGTACACATCTGGAAAATCATGCCACAATTATAGAAAAAAATATTTATCAATTCCATAAGGACAAAGGCAACCTAAGAATGCTCCCACAAAGAGACACTGGTCTGTCTTCCAGGTCTTTCCAACTCCTTTTACAAGCCAGTGGACTTTGGAACTTGCCACCCTGTTGGTACTATTAGAAAGTACTCAATAGGCTGGGTGCATTGTAATACTAGCACTCTTGGAGGCCTAGGCAGGTGGATTGATTGAGCTCTGAAGTTCCAGACCAGCCTCAGCAAGAATGAGACACCATCTCTACTAAAAACAGAAAAATTAGCCAGGTGTGGTGGTCCACACCTATAGTCCCAGCTGCTTGGGAAGCTGAGGCAAAAGGATCGCTTGAGCCCAGGAGCTTGAGGTTGCTGTGAGCTATGACACCATGGCGCTCTAGCCTGGGCAACAGTGAGACTCTGTCTCAAAAAAATACTGATAATAAAAGAAACAAAAACAAGAAAGTATTCAATAAAAACTGCTAAGCAAATGAATTAAGGACCTGAGGGCTGTCTCATTTTTGTTCACTGGAAATAAAAAAATGTAAGTTTGTAGATCTCTTACCATAATTCTGATCTACATTTTGAACACTTGTCCACAATAAGTCTCTACTAAGAAAGAAAAAGAGAACGGTTTATACAAACAACATTTTTTAAGTAGAACACAAATAATCGATACACAGCATCCATGTTACTAGGTTTTATAAAAATGTATTTTAATCTGCCTCCCCCATTTCCTAAATCTTCTTCCTAGCAGCATTTGTTTATAAACTGCTCATGTTATAGACTATCCCTATTTTACCAGGAAAGACTCTGTGCCTATGCTAGAGGCTACCCTTGTTCTCGTTGTTTTCTTCTCCCCCTTTATTCCTAACCCTCCGTCAAACCCCTACCACACACAATGAGAAAAAGAAACAGAAAGGAAAAAGACAAAAAGAGAGAGATGACCAGTCCTCAAAAAATATGAATTTAAACAAGCAAAATAAATTTCACTTGGCACACAAATATTCAAAAACAAGGGTTCGCCATAAGGCTATGCTTAAACACACAATACGGAAGTCAAAAATGAGTTATGTTGCCCTTACTGAGTTCACCTTCAGCAACAGGACTTAACAATTGGTTGCTTAAGTTGTAGATCAGAGATGCTTGGGGACGGAGTGGAAAGGAGGATCCACTCTGGCATTTGTTAGGAACTGAGAAGAGTATGGTAACTTGATAGGAACTAATACTGTATGTTAGGCACTGTGCTAGAAACTTTTATATAGATAATGTTATTAAATGTTCTTAAATATCTACGAGGTAGGCATAATCCACCCTGGACAGGTGGAAAAACTGTAGCTCCATGGCTCAAAGGTAAAGTCAGGATTCAAATCCAGGCTTCCTTACTTTAAATATTCTAAAGTTATAATCTTTCAACCCTATCCTGCTCTAAAATCAATCTTTGGGATTACGGTTACCCTATTTCCCTAAAAAATAATTCTTTCGAATACCAAAAACTAATCAAAGACCTGTCGCTAGAAGAAGGAATCTGATGTTATACTTGTTACAACTGCTCCTAACCCACTTCATTACCTTGAAGTCAGTTTTCCTCTGTGACCATTGGTCACCTTTTGAATACAGATGTTGTAAACACAAACACTTAAATCAGAGCTACAACAACGGTGTTTAAAATGTATTTTCGAGAGAAAACTCTACTGTGTCAATTTAATTCTATCTAGCAACGTTAAACCCCTTCAATTGTTTCCGTTTTCATTTTACTAAAATTTATCGGGATCAACTACGTATTTTCTCTGCAAAATTTAGTGAATGTTTATCCTATCCTTCGGTTCTAAAGTGTCACAAATTTCACCTTTACTTTCCACCAACGGAAATATTTTTTTGTAACTTTTTTTTCTACAAATCACAAATTTCCCCAAGTCCTTTAATGCTTCTGGCACTAGAGATCTATGTGTAAACCTATAACGGACATAAAACTTGTAATGAACATCTCACAGCCGGTGTTCAGAAAAGTTTGTCCAGTGTATCCAATATTAGAAGTCTTATACAACTGGCACATTGAAGTTTGCCATTAAAACTAAACAATATTCTGACTTGAACTTAATGGATAGTTAAGGAAACTATCGCCCCCTTCTTTCATGTTGGACACCCTCCATCTCTTCCCACTGAGGGTAGCCCTTGGCGCTGTCTGTCAGCACAGGATTCCAGCCAGCGCGTGCCTTGGGCCGCCCCGGGATCCGGGAAACTGCCCAGTCCCAGAAGCCCAGACGGTCTAGGCCCGGCCCGAAGGCAGGACCGGGCGGGCTCGGGCCGCCTCCACCTCTGGGCCCGCCCTACGCCACACACGACCCCGTCTGCTCTCAGCTAACGGGCCGCGGCATCCGCCTCCGCCCCCAGTCCTCACCTTGCCCCGACGGCGGCCTTCGGGAGTCGGGGCCAGTCCGCCGTGCCGCCACACCGACGCGACACCTGCCGCCACCTCCGCTACCTTGCCGGACCCGCTCCAGGTCATAGGCAGCCCAGACGCAGGTAGATGATGGTGCGCGTGCGCAAGCCTTTAGACCACCCCCACCCCCCCATTCGCTGCTTCTAAGAGATATCACCCAAACCGACCAATCCTGGCGTGCCTCTGAGCCGGATAGCGACCAAGTCGCAAAAGGAGCGGGTCTTAAAGGGCTGGGACCCAAAAACACAGGGGGCGTGACTGGGGCGCGAGCCTCCGGTCTTTCTTACCACCTCTGCTCTTTCTGCGTAGGTTTGAGGTCCGAGCCGGTAACTCTCACAGGCGGAGATACCAGGAGGCTATGTGGTCTAAGCTCGAGTCCTGCCGGGGTAGCGACAGGACTGACTTATGGAGGCGGGGAGGTTCCACGAGACAGAGGGACACGCCCGGGGCGTGGGTTGCCCGGTCCGCGTCGCAGATAGGCAAACCAAAGCGCACGGCCTACTGCCAGCCTGGATAGGGTGCCAAAGTCCGACCCCGACGGGACATACCCCGAACTGGGAGCAGGGCAAAGCGAGGAATTCCTTATACTCATGACTAAGTAAGGAAAGAAGGCAGGGTGATAGAATACATCAAGCAATTAAACACATGTGTAAACACAAACTGCTCTTCAGAGAAGAGCAAGGTTTTTGTTGGATGGAAAGAAACCTAGAAAGCCCACTTTCTAGGAGAGTTAATGTTCAACGCATACAGAATTTCAGTTGGGAAGATGAAAAAGTTATGGGAATGGATGGTAGTGATGATTGCACAACAATGTGAATGTACCAAATGCCATAGAACCGTACATTTAAAAATGATTGGGTGAGGATCGGCGCCTATGGCTCAACGGATTAAGGCGCCAGCCACGTACACCTGAGCTGGAAGGTTCGAATCCAGCCCGGACCCGCCAAACAACAATGAAGGTTGTAACCAAAAAATGGCCGGGTGTTGTGGCCGGCGCCTGTAGTCCCAGCTACTCTGGAGGCCGAGGCAACAGAATCCCCTAAACCCAGGAGTTGGAGGTTGTTGTGAGCTGTGTGATGCCACGGCACTCTACCGAAGGCCATAAAGTGAGACTCCATCTCCACAAAAAAAAAAAAAAAAGAAAAAAAGAAAGAGGAAAAAAACTGCAAACAAAAAAAAAATAGCCAGGCGTTGTAGCCGGCGCCTGTAGTCTTAGCTACTCGGGAAGCTGAGACAAGAGAATCGCCTAAGGCCAAGAGCTGGAGGTTGCTGTGAGCTGTGATGTCACACCACTCTACCAAGGGCGACAAAGTGAGACTGTGTCTCTAAAGAACAAACAAACAGAAAATGATTGAAAGGCCAGGTGCAGTGGCTCACACTCTGGGAAGCTGAGACAGGTGGATTGCCTCACCTCAGCCTGAAAAAGAGTGAGACCCCTGTCTCCACTAAAAATAGGAAAAAATAGCTGGCATAGTGGCAGGTGCCTGTAGTTCCAGCTATTTGGGAGGCTAAGACAGGAGAATCTCTTGAGCCCAAGAGTTTAAGGTGGTTGTGAGCTATGATGCCAAGGCACTCTACCTACAGCAACATTGAGACTCTTTCTCAAAAAAAAATTTTTTTTTACCTTATATTTATTTTATTACAAAAAGGAAAGAAACACAGAATATAGAGAGTAAATGAGTTGAGTGAGAGCCACTAAACCATGTAGGATCTTATAAGCCATAGCGGAAAGTTTAGGATAATGGAAATTAATCACATTTGCACTTTGTAAAAAATCACTTTGCTAAAATTAAGATCAAAATGGATAAGACTCAAAGAAGCGACAGTGGGACTGGATGGGAAGCTAATGCAGTCATCTGGGCAAGAGAGAATGGAATTGCAGCATGAACTAGGATGAGGGTGAAGAGGAAGAGCATTGAACAGGCTGCAGAGAAATGTAGGGATAAGATCAACACATAGGGATGAATTGGATGTGAATGCGATGATGAAGTAGCTTCAAGGAAGCTGCTATTCTTCAGTCTTAGATGAACGGATGGGTGGTGGAAAGATCCAGATAAGGGGAACACTGAAAGAGGATCTTGATATTTATCTATCTATGTATCTATCTATCTATCTCCCCCCTCCCTTTCTACCTCTCCCCCGAAGTTGGAACTGAAGCTGGGATATCTTTCTCCTCACAAGTCCTTCTGCTATTCTTTGAATTCCTGCCACTGTTCTTGGCCCTTCAGAAACTTCCAGTTCCCTTGTCCCTATATTTTGTTCTATTTATCAGCTCCCTCCAGTCATTTCCTTCTCCATCAGCTGAGAGTCCAGGGTTCATCACTTCCATCACAATCTTCCCAATATGCTTACATCCAGTACACAGTTATACGTCTGTCACATGACTGGCAACACTCCAAACCTGGAATAATCCAACCTTCTGTCTTCTCTGAATCTACTTCTGGGCTGTAAAGGCTACTGGATAAAATCTCATAACCACATAGATCAAGATATGTACACTGCCAACTTCAACTAGGTCCTCAACACCATTCAGCAGCCCTGTTTGTCAAGATCTCTCCAGTTCTCTCCAAAATCAACTTCCAAATTTCTTGTCTTCTTCTCAGATCTCCCACTCTTCAACCCCCTTGTTCTCCCAAGTGACTCCTTCACTGAAGGAAAAACCACCATCAAAATGATGCTCTCAGCTTCTGACAACTCCTCTCACTCCTGTCCCTCCAGCTATCACTTCTTTCTCTTTTCCTCTTTACAACCTAACCTCATGGAAAAAATTGTTTGTTTGTTGCTTCATCTTTTCCACCATTTCTCAGTCCACTGAAATTCTGATTTGTTTCACTACATCACATCTGGACTTCTCAGTCCACTGAAATTTCTGATTTCTGTTTCACTACATCACTGAAACTGCTCTCACCAAGGACATCAAAGACTAGTCTTTATCTTTCTTGACCTTTCAACAGCATTTGTCATTGCTGTCCTGGTTTCTCAGTTACTTTAAAAAAAAATTCCATGACCCCAACTCTCCTAGTTTTCCTCCTCCTGTATCTCTTGCCTTTCTCCCCTCAGTCTCCTTTGCAGCTTCTTTTCTTTACATGAGAGAAGCCATCACACTCTCCTTAGGCAGACTTATCCACTACTTAGTTCCAATCAGTTGCCACAGTGATGTTTCTCAAAGCTGTATCTCTAGCCTATCCCTTGTCCCTGAGTTTCAGACCCAAATAGCCATCTATGAACTTTAACATCTCTATTTGTCATCACTTCAAACTGTGCATTTCTATGACTGAATGTATCACCCTCAAGTTCAGTCCAGCTTCCCTCCCCATTCAATCACTATGGCCTGTCAAATCTACTGCTTTTTTTAAAGCATAATTTTTTTTTTTTGAGACACAGCCTCAAGCTGTCACCCTGGATAGAGTGCTGTGGCATCACAGCTCACAGCAACCTCCAATTCCTGGGCTCAAGCGAGTCCCTTGTCTCTGCCTCCCAAGTAGCTGGGACTACAGGCGCCCGCCACAACACCCGGCCAATTTTGGTTGCAGCCGTCGTTGTTGTTTGGTGGGCCCGGGCTGGATTCGAACCCGCCAGCTCAGGTGTACGTGGCTGGTGCCTTAGCCACTTGCGCCACAGGTGCCGAGCCTTCAACAGA
>CAUYON010050561.1:0-27959 GCA_963573935.1 Arctocebus calabarensis
AAGAAGAAGAAGAAGAAGAAGAAGAAGAAGAAGAAGAAGAAGAAGAAGAAGAAGAAGAAGAAGAAGAAGAAGAACAAGAAGAAGAAGAACAAGAAGAACAAGAACAAGAAAAGGAAGGGTAGGGAAGAGAAGGGAATTGAGGAGAAGGGAAAGAAAGGAAAATAAGAAAGGAGAGAAAGAAGACAGACAGGGGAGAGAGACAGAGAAAGAAAGAGAGAGAAAGAGAGAGAGAGAGAAAGAAGAAGAAGAAGAAGAAGAAGAAGAAGAAGAAGAAGAAGAAGAAGAAGAAGAAGAAGAAGAAGAAGAAGAAGAAGAAGAAGAAGAATAGTAGTAGTAAAAAAAAAGGAAAGCCAAAGAAAGGAAAAAATGCTCACTTTGCTGTGATTGACTAAGACCTATTCCAATATGTATTCCAACATATAGAAATGTATAGGAGCCACTCAAGGACTTGTATTTAGTGAAAATAGTTTATTATTACAATTATACATGTATTTTATTTAAGCTCTACACCATTAAATTAGGATGAAACTATGCAAAATAATAAAATGTAATAAAATGATACAATCCACCAACATTAGTTTTTTTCTTATGTTTTAGTCATAACCATAAATGCATATGGAGATTAGAAAAGTATGAAACAATTTTGGAAACATTAGGCAATTGCAATCTTAACCACCTCCCCTAATACCTTAGTCATGATAAGAATGCAAAAATCGTGGCTACTACATCTAAGCTAATAGCCCTTAAAATTAGACAGTAAATGTGTCAATATAACATTATTTATGGCATTTAGTTCTTTAAAAATATTGTTTGGTTGGGAATCAAATTGCACTTCTTTATATTTGTCTAATTTTCAGAAAAAATTAAAATATTTTAATAAATATATATTCACATTTATTGATAGATAACAGCTATCCATGCTTTTGAGTTACATGTGATATTTTGATGGAAGCATAAAACATGTGTTGTTCAAATCAAGGCAACCAGGGTATCCATCACCTCAAAATGTATCTTTTGTTTATTTGGAAGAAATTCCAATTTTTCTTTTCTAGCTATTTTGAACTGTATTGTAAACTATTGTTCACTGTAGTCATCCAACAGTATTACTGAACACTAGGTATTGTTCCTTCTTTCTATATTTTTATACCCCCTCCTTAATCCAACTCTCTTCAATGTCCCTCTGCCTGTTCTCTCCAGCCTCTGGTAACGGTCAGTAAAGAAGCCACCATCTTTTTTAGCTTCCACATCAACCCAACATGTGGTATTTGTCTTTCTGTGTCTGTTTAATTTAACATAGTGACCTGTAGTTTCACTCATGTCGCTGCAAGTGACAGAATTTGATTTTTTTTTTTTATGGCTGAAAATATTACAGTGTGTTTATGTTCCCCAATTCCTTTTTATCTACTCATCTACTGTGAACATTTAGGGTGATTTTATACCTTGGCTACTGTTAATAATTCTGCAATAAAGATGAGAGTGCAGACAACTCTTCAATACACTGATTTTCTCTTTGGAGGTACACGGGAGTGGGGTTGATGGATCATGGGCAGGTACATCCAGCAGCGGGGCTGAAGATCATAGGCATTCTATTTATAAAATCTTCATTCTCTTTTCCATGGTGGCTGTGCTCATTCACATTCCCACATACAGACTACCAAGAATTCTGCCATCTCCCTCTCCTGACGGACCAGCATTTGTCTTTTTTGACAATAACAATACTAATTCAGTTGTAAGTAATATTGAATTGTGGTTTTCATTTGTGTTTCCCTGGTGGTGAGTGATGCTGATCATTTTGTCTTGTATCCCTGACAAATAGTTCATGAAGTCATCCTAGAAATAGTGCCACCTAAGTCATTGCTGAGTATCCCTACAGGTACCTTCAAGGCACAGCAGCTCCCATGGCCATTCCAGAAAGCTCCACATGGCCTCAAAGAGGAGACCAACTGCCCCCATCACTGCATGGCATCTTGACAGTCAGAACAAGATATGTGTCACTGCTGCCCACAGTGCTGTGCTGGGAAAAAGCCACCCCAATTTGGTGTCTCCTTTGGCTGAGATAAGGAACAGTTTTTCAGGCTAGGGTTGCCAGTTTCACCTCTCCTCTTTCTCCTAGCCGTTAGTAGTTTTTCTCCCTCAAGGCACTTTTCATGGGTTCAGGCACTAATAATTTTCCTGCCAGGAAATCCAAGGCAGAAAAGGTGATGTCCGCCTTAATCTTATCTGCCTTGATCTTAACCTTACTTTGTCCAGTGTAGGAACCATGAGTCTGGAGAAAACTTTCCGTGCATTAAGCCTGACATATTGGGAGAAGGACACTGTGGTTAGAGAAGTCATTTCTTTTACTATCTGCCCAGAGTTTTTCCACTTCTTCATGGCCCCAGGAATTATCTCAGCTTCTGATTTTAGCTATAGGATATTACTAATGATTTGTTTTTAGTTTTCTAAAACGATTTGTTTTCTGTTTTCTGTGTGGGAGAGTAAGCCAGATTGCTTCTTATCTGTCATTTTGGCAACATCACTTCATTTTTATTTAATCCTTTTGATTGTTAGATATTCAAATTTAGCATACAATAAAATGAAATAATAAATAACTTCTTGAAAAAGTATCATTATGTGTTCATTTTTAACCTAACTGCTTAACCCCAAGTCTCTGCCTTATTATTCAGCAGCAAATTTACTAGCAATTTCTCATTCCTTTAGAATATAACTGTCAACCAATTTCTAGAAAAGAATTAATAATTGTAATATAATTGTTAATATTATAATTAATAATTGTTCTCCTGTGAAGATTTAACCATAAAAAATCAGGGTTCAGGCTCAGCGCCATAGGGGGGATTAGGGCACTGGCCACATGCACCAAGGCAAGTGTGTTTGAACCCGGGCTGGGCCTGGTAAACAACAATGACAACTGCAACAAAAAAATAGCCAGGCATTGGGGCGGGCGCCTATAGTCCCAGCTCCTCAGGAGGCTGAAGCAAGAGAATCGCTTAAGCCTAAGAGTTGGAGGTTGCTGTGAGCTGTGACATGACAGCACTCTACCGAGGGTGACAAAGTGAGACTCTGTCTCAATGAAAAATAAATAAATAAATAAATAAATTGGGTTTCAGCATCATCCTAAAAATTGTGATCATATCTGTGTTTACAGGAAACACTTTTACATAATTTTTACTCTTAATCTTTTTAATTAAAATACACAAAGGAAAAGTGATTTGTCATTATTACTAAGAAATTTTTAGTGAACAGATGGTGTTACTTATGTATGACCAAGACTGTATAAAATAGCCACAATAATTCATTCCAAAATTTTCCCTAGGTTCCAAAGGTTATCCCAATCATAAATGATGTGTGAAAAAAAAAAAAAAGAAGAAGAAGCCAGAAAACAAAAACATTGCTTTTAGAGTTGAATTTAAAGCCTTAATATACACAGGCAAAATTAATAAAAATCATCTTTTACTCTACAGATACGATCTAATATCTCTAGATTCTATTTAGTGAGTATAAGGGGAAGTTATTTTGATGACTGGTTTGTCACCACCATAAATATATATATTGTGGTGGTGACTATAAATATAAAAATATATTTATAAATATACTATAAATATAAAAAAATATATTTATATTTATGGTTATTTTGATGACTGATTTGTCACCACCATATATATATATTCCTTTTTTTTTTAAAACCACTTTTCCATTGGCTGAGTGAAATGCCATGTAGAAAGGTTCATGGTAAAATGTTTGGTGACGCCCCTAGCGTTTTACAAACATAACCTGTAAGACACACTAATTCCTTCTGTTTCATCACCTTCATGCCTAATGAGAAACATTGTTAAAATCTCACTGCTTGAACCCACAACAAGCTGGGTCCGTTCCTTTCTCTTTGTGTGAGTGAATAATCTCTGAAGCTCATGTCATCCTCCATAATATTGGAAGTACATGCTAATAAGTTACACTATCATCAAAATAAAATGAAGAAATTTAAAACTAGATTTTTACCATAGAATACATTTGTAACAATATCAGTTAGCCGCACAGAGTTGTGTGAAATGTATTATTTTACCAACACAAGGTTTTCCCTGTCCCTTTTGAAAATACGGAGGTCTGAACATGAATTCATGTAACAAATGTATTGGGAAGGCGTTTGAGATGTATAACAGAATATTATCATGTCTTATTTTTTAACCAGTAAAGAATATGAAGGATGGGACCCTTTTGTAGAAGTTATTGGAAAGAGGCAGATAAGAGAATAATTGAATGAGAATGAATACCTGAGGGGGAAAAATGTGCAGTGAGATGGTTTTGCATATGTGATCCATTTCATAAATTCAAAGCTGACAGGTTGAATTAAAGGAATAGTTTTGCACAATCTATTCTATTTAAGTTATAATGCTAGCAGAGGAGATACTAAGGTCAAATCTGAGTATTTAATTTAATTCAATTTGATGAGTTCATTCAAAGATAGTTTTGAATGTAGTTAGTGGTTCAGGAAGAGCCTTATTCTGCTGGGACCATTTTCATACAGAGTAATTAAATTGCCTTTGATTTAGAAGAGAAAATATATTACAAGAGGTAGCTATCAACTCCTGTGATAAGCCAAACAGGTTTTTGCCATAGTCCTTCTAAAGCTTCATATAATCCATTTTATTACTGTTATAAATCATTAGTAAGATTTTTTTTATTATCATGATAGATATAAATGTAGCCTTTTCCAAAATCATGAATGTATTTTTTCAAATTTAAATAATAATTAGTATAAAACAGCCTGTTTAATGGCTCAGTGAGCTTTTTTTTTTAGTCCAGGTTGATAAAATATTATGGGTTCTTAAATGCCAACTTATAATATTTTCATCTGAACAAAATAATCCATAGTTCAAATCTTTTCAAGGTCGGCCCCTCTATATCTCTACTCATGAATCGAGATTCTGTGGGACAAAATTTTTGAGATTATAGAAGCCTCTATTTATCTCAGAGAATTTAGGAAACAAGTTATTAGCATTCCTGGAATGTTGTTATCTAACTGAGGTCTGTGAAGCATGCCGTTCAAAAGGGTCTTTACACCACTGATATGATCATGACTAAGAGGCAATATTTTGCTTGTAGTATCTTGGAACATGTTTTTTCACCCAGTTTTTATTTATTTTGAGTATCTCTTGTGTTCTAGAGAAGTTTGGAAGTAGGAATACTTGTATTTTGTAACCTTGCAAGTTCTGTGTTGAAAAGATTCCCTCCAGGTTATGGAGGTTCAAGTTCTGTTTTGAAAGGTTTCCTCCAGGTTTACAAAACTAAACAGTTTGTCCTTTACTTCATACCTTTCTATCTGTATTTTGCATTTCCTTTATCATATGAAAATTAATCTTTGAATATTCCATTTGAAAATTTCCTCAGTCAATTCTACAACTTCCTCAGGAGTGTGTGTCCATGTATATATGTACACGTCTCTGTGTGCGTACTTTCTGTATATGTGCCTGTGTCTGTATCTTTATCTTTCTATCATCTTTCTCCATTTCCAGCTCTGTCCCTAGATCTATTTTACATTTCCTTAAACCCCAGGCTGCCAAACACCAGACATTGTTTTCCTGCCTGACACATTTCTCCACTGTTCCCCTTTTTCCCACTGATACGGTTCTTAGGGAATCACTGGACTCTATCCCTACACAATTGTGACAACTGTGTTTTATTGTGTGACAACTGTGTTTCATAGGCTCTTTTTTTCCTGTAGCTAACACTTTTGGTACAAATTCCTGCTATTCCTGTCCATTGTTACATAACAAACCCCAGCAGATCTGGTACTTTTAGAAATACCATTTCATTATTTCTTATAAAGTAACCCTGGGTGATAAATGGTCTGTGCCACATGGCACCTGCTGGGACTGGGAGGGAGAAGAGGGCTTCTCACTTTGTGTGTGTAATCCACGGGGATGGCTGGGGCAGTTCAAGTGGGGTCGATGTTTCAGAATTCTTACTGTCCTTTGTCACTGATCCCTCTGTTCTTCCGTACATAATCTCCAGTTTTCTTTTCTTCCTCATGGTTTCTACATGTACTCTTTCAAGAAAAGTAAGCTAACTTCTGACTTTACACAAATTAATTTTTTCTTTGTCATATTTCGACAATATCTGTTATATCGATATCTATAATATGAAGAGAGACTCTTGCATGTGAAAAACCACTTTATTTTTCTATTCCTGCCTGTATTTCATGTAGTATCACATGATTTTTTAAGTTATAATACCACTTTTTACTTGAGTGGTTGCACGTTTGAATAACATAATCAGCTATTTTTATCTTAGTTTAGAATTTTAAAAATATTATGTTGCATCATCTATTGTAAAATATTAGAAAATAAGGAACCAGCCTCAGTGACTCATGTTTGTAATCCCAGCAGTTTGTGAGACTGAGCTGGGAGAATTACTTGAGGCCAAGAGTTTGAGAGCTCCACAGGTAGCTTACAGAAAACCCCCACATTCTACAAAAAAATAAAAATTACCCAGGAATGGTGGCGCCCCCTGGAACCCTAGCTACTCAGGAGGCTGAGGTGGGAGGATTGCTTGAGTCCAGGAGGTTGAGGCTGTAGTGAGCTATGATTGCACCACTGCACTTCAGCCTGGGCATCAACACAAGATCCTAAAAATCATCATCACATCATAATCATCAACATGATGAAGCAATTAAAGAGCACAGCAGTGGTGGCTCATGCCTGTAAATGCTAAAACTTGGGAGGCCAAAGTGGGACGATTGCTTGAGACCAGAAGTTAGGAATCCCTGAGAAAAACCCTATTTCCACATGCACACCCATACAAAAAAAAAAAGAAGAAGAAGAAAAGAAAAAATGAAAGAAAGAAAATTAAAAGAATCTGGGAAAATTGGAATGTTCTTATAGTCCTAGCTCCTTGGGAGGCTAAACTCAGAGGATTGCTTGAGTCCAGGAGTCTGAAGTGGCAGTGAGCTATGATGATGTCAATGCACCCAGGCCCAGGTAACAGAGAGAGAACCTATCTCAGAAAAAAAAAATACTTTCAGGTAAGTATTTAAAAATTATCTAAGCACGCATGACTTTGATCTAAAAAATAAGTAAAGTAACAAATTTAGAGTACATGACGTTGGTTTTACCTTCTTGACAGTTTCACCGATACATTTTGTTATTTGACAATTTAAGGCTGCCATGCAAAGCATATTGCATGAATCCGCTAGGTTTTGTCTAGATGAACACTGGAAGAACTACATTTACCGTTTGTGATTATGTATTACCTATTATGATACTTAAGAGTCAGTTATCAGAGTCACATTTTAAAAATTCATTTCTGAGAAAACTCAGGATTGCTGTTAAAATGAGAATCTTCCAAGTATTTACTCTGATAAAATCCTTTTCTATTCCTTTTTGCTGCCTTATGTCAATTGTAGTCCATTGGTTCCAGTTTCTCCATTCTAGTGTCATATTCTGTCTTAAATTAATTCTCTCACGCATTCCTGGGGATAATACCCATATGGGTAAACTTCACGAGATGCTGCCTACATTCTCTCATTCTTGAAATTTGACTGGGTCTAGAATCCTAAGGTGAATATAATTTATTTTTCTTATAGACCCTGAAAAACAGTAATTTAAAGCATGGAGGAGGTATTTAAACAACTAAAGCCTCTTCTTTATATGCAATGTTTTCCTTTTCAGAATAACTTTTACTATTCTATTTCATGAATATTATGCATATTTTTTAAGAACACCGTAAGTAATATCCTTTTGTTCTTGAAATGTTAAGATCTGTACAAAAACAACAAAAAAAAAAATGAAAATGCTCTGATTTTCTCATCTTACAGACATTTTCCCCTCTCATGACTAAGTCCAACATACAGAAAAAAAAAAGTGTTGTAATATCAGACTAAAAACAGTCAAAGCAGGTTGCATAGGTTACATCCTGGAAAGATTTCTGGAATACAAAGATATTCCAAAGGTCCTAGGGGAAATACTGGGGCATTGGGGAGTATTTTCTACATAGAGGGTTAGTGAGAATGAAATGAACTTCTGTACCTATGAATTACTACTTTTTAAATTAAATTTATTTCTGTACATATCATTTTGGAGATCAGACCTGCTATTAACATTTATTTAATAAGAATATAGAGTTTCTTCTGACTTTTCATGAAAGGAAATAAATTTCCTATATTTTATCTGCCCTTTGCACTTTCTCTCCCAATCACATGTATCTTCTTTCTTTTATAAACACTTTGAGGTTCTGTGTTTCTATCTTTTTTTGTTTTTTATTGAGACAGAGTTGTAAGCTATCACCCTGGGTAGAGTGCTGCGGCATCACAGCTCACAGCAACCTCAAACTCTGGGGCCCAAGCAATTCTCTTGTTTTGGCCTCCCAAGTAGCTGGGACTACAGGTGCCCACCAGAGCACCCAGCTATTTTTTTGGGGGGGGGGCTGGGCTGCATTTGAACATGCCAGCTCCGGTGTATGTGGCTGGCGCCCTAGCTGCCTGAGCTCTAGGTGCTGAGCCTGTGTTTCTATCTTTTATAAACACATTAAAGTTTCATTTGAGCTATAGAGTCTCTTTCCCATTTCTTTCATTATTTCAATTTGGGGTTACTTTTGGGAGAATTTGGGAGTGGGAATAAATACATCTGTGAACTATTTTGCTTGAGGACAAATTCTGGAATTATAATTTTTGTGTTTATATGCCGTAGCTACTTAATGGACACACTGGACACATTAGGTGACCTTTCTATGTCTCAATTTCTTCATGCATGACTATGACAATAGTATCTACTTCATAGACAGTTTATGAAAACGGGAATAACTTGATATTTTTAAAACTATCAGTTAACTATGTGTTGTATGATTAGTGACTTAAAGTGTACAACACATCAAAAGCTAAAAATTAAAAAAAATTAAAAGGCAAAACACCCACAAGTGTAGTTTTTTTAAAGTAGTAGAATCGCCATAGTTGATAACTTCCCTACATTAAGCACCTCCTAAAATTGACCTAATTTCCTTAAACTGAACATGCACCATATGTACTCAATGGAAAACTGGTCTCCAGATACAACCTCTGTAGTTGTATCCTTACGACTTGGACTGTGACACACATTATTAATTTATCCTCTGTAACTTAACTAGTTGAATACACTCTACACCAGTGGGTAGTAGGTGTGGGCTTTGTCCCTCATTTATATTATTTTTTCTTTAGTATAAGTTCCTTTTTTTTTACTTTCATTTTATTACAACATATTGGATTAGGCCTAATGCCCTAATATTTATCATGTTTTGCAGAAGAGTTTTTCAACCATGAAAGACTCATCGGAATTGTAGATACTCCCTACAATTATAGAAGTTTTACTTCGTGAAGACATGATGGCCCAAAGGAAATAATTTGAAGAGCTGACATTGAACGAAGGGTTGATCTTCTACATTTTATGAAAATCAACAGCCAAAGAAAGATGGCAGAACATTGCTGTGTCAGCAAGAATTTGTTAGCAACATCCAAAATGTAAACATAAGTATTTAGAGAGATGTAGTAAGGAAAGCAGAGAACTATAGCAGAAAAGGACAAAAAGTTCCCTCGATTAAGCTAATGAAGTTACAAAGAACTGGTTCAAAGACGTGAGTACAATTAATGCTTGACTCTCTAGGCAAGAGAACCAAGAAGTTATTAAAACTTTTTCACAGGAATTTGGGGTGGTAGATTTGTAACCCCAAAGCATCAAGTGGTTGGTTCGAGAAATTTAAACTGCAACTTGGATCTCACAAATTGTCTTGTGTGGTGAATCCAGTGACGTTTCAGTAGAAGTTGTGAGGCTGTCCGTTAAATATTTCCCTGCCTTCCCCAGAGGTTCCAAAGATTGTGACATCTATAGTGCTATGGAATGTGGACTTTTTTCAAGGTGATGTTTGACAGAAACCTGTTTACGAAGGGTGGCAAATGTAAGCGTGGAAAATTTTCCAAAGAATATTTCACAGTTCTGCTTTGCCCTAGATCAACCAGAGAAAAACTAAAGTTACCTTGGTGACTGATAATCAGCATAGGCACACACATTCCAAAAACTGAAGCCCAAAGAACACCCTGTCACTTGGAGATCAAACAGATGTGCTTGCATGCCTGGAATTTTATTTGAGGAGTGGTAAGGGGTATCAGCTGAGAAATGCAGAAGAAATGGTCTATTCTACTGACCACAGACAATTGTCCTGGCCACTCACAAGTGAATCATCTCACAAAGATAAGGCTGAAATTATTCCCTTCAAATATGATCTAAAAAATCCAATCTTTTGACCAAGTCATCATCAAAACATTTAAAATGCACTTCCAAACCCAGGTCCTGCAATGGGTCATTACTAAAACAGAAACCCATAGTCCACCTGTGGAAGCAACTCCAGCAGCTGTGGGTTTCTTGTAAATGGCTGCTATCCATTTATAAATTTTTTCTCTCTATGCCTGTTTCTTTAAGTGTTCTTGTTAGAAAAAGACGCTGATTTTGTAGAATGCTTTTTCTATAAAATCTATTGAAGTAATCATATGGTTTTTGGTTTTGCTTGTATTTATGTGGTGAATTACATTTATGGATTTGCATATGTTAAACCAACCTTGCATCCCTGGGATAAAGCCCACCAGATCATGGAAGTAATTTATCAACACCCATATGCACAAGCAGTAGTGAAACTCAACATAAAGCAAGCAGGTGTGAGGGGCTTTGGGAAATGGTAATCACACCTACAATGGTACAATGCACACTGTCTTGGGTCAGGGGCACACAGATAAGTTTGACTCAAAACGTACAAGAGCAATCCATGTAACCAAAACAATTTTACTTCATAATATTGAAATAAAAATAAAATTAGAAAATACAAAAATATTAAACAATAGCCTTGGAACCCAATACACCTGATATTCAAACATTTTCTCATTCCATTTCTGTGACCTTAGGTATGTATAATTAGCATTTCTCGTTTCCCTGGCCCTCCACAGAGTTAGAATAATTGCAGTAGCATTTATGGCTCTTATATCAAGAAGATAATGAATTCAAGCCTCTTCGTTATAAGCTTTGAAATGAGAGGTATTATTTTGCTTCTGATTCGAGTACTTGCTCTTGTCTATATCATGAACATAAAATAAACTCATTGCATATCTTTGCATAAGTAATTATGTGAAAGCATAGCCCAAGAAATGAAATGATGGGTTTGTGTTTCAAAATGCTAAGGAAAATCAATGATGGAAAAAAAACATTTAAAAATTAGATTTGTGTAAATATGTCATGTCAGAAAAGATGTTATTTTTCTAGTTCTATGTTAGACCTAAGAAAGCCCAAAATTAGCAATTTAAAAGACTGAGGACAGTCAGGTTATATTTAGCTCCCCTAACTAATTTCAAATGCATACTGATTGCAGGGACAACAAAAATAATTCCTGCAATTAAATGAGTTACCTAACTTGATAAATACCTGTATACATTTAGCTGAATTCCAGGTTCCAGAATAGATCATAGAAACTTAACTACAGAGGAGAAGCTATAGATCGTATATTTGCAATCAGTAGCTCTTCTAAATGATGAAGAGGAAAGAACATATGTCATTTGGTTTTTCCAGAATTTCTAAAGCTTTATCAAATATACTTTGCATATTTTTTATATGCTGCAGATTCACAGTATTTTACAACCAAATCAGATTTTCTATGAGAATTCTGATAAAAATAAGGGAACACTTTTTCCAAGTGATCAATTTTTATGATTAATATTTTCATGTACAGACTTGGTGAATCAAACTAATGACCACTTTTGTTTGGTAGTCATCCAAAATTTATAATTTATAATTTATGTATATATGATTATGTACATTAATACACACACATACATATGTACTTGTTGAAAAGTACAGCCAGTGACTTAGTTGGAGATTTTTCTGTGGCGATAGCTTCCTGAAAAAAAATGCGTGCAAATCATGCTACATATTGGTTGTATTAGTCTATGAAGTAAATTTGGTAGCTGAATAATGCTATTAAATGGCAACAACAACAAAAAAGGCATTGCATCTCCCAAAGTACCTTTGTGTGAAAATGTCTTCCATGAGTTTAGGCTGTGAGTCTACAGTATTGCCTACTTGGTACTCCTTAGTTCCTGGTTCCTCTTTGATTTTGAAATTTATTATCTTATTTATAATTTCCTTATTCATCTCTATACCTTCTTCAATGGTTTGTAATCTGATTGGTGTTGAGTTTTTAAATCTTTTTCTGATATATTTTTTTCAGTTTTTCCTCTAGGAAAATGTCAGGGATTATATAACAGTAAGGAATGGGTCTTTTGACTATGTTTTGACACGAAGTACTTTCTACTGTACCAGCAATCAGACTCTTCAAATTGGGATTCAGATCTTGAAAGAGTTGTGTCTATGAAGTGTAAAGCCACGACATTCCCAACATTCCCAAGTGTTAGGTAATTTGTGTACGTTGCTTTCTTTTTAATGTTTCATGGGTAGTCTGAGGTAGAACAAGGGTTTCATTTAGAGTTAGTGACCTAAGTAGTACATATGCAACCTCAATAAATTATTAGGTTGAAAACTGGTCAAGGTTATCATTGTTTGATCATTAACCCAGACAGATGCAAGACAATGTGTCTGAAGGGACCTGAGGAAATATAAATAGGTTTTACAAAGATGCTTCTGGAACTAATTTTACAACCCAAAAAAGGATGCAAACTTGGTGGACAAAGAGATAGATGGAAATTAGGCAGATGGTTGGTAAATAGATAGAGGCCTAAAAATGAAAGAGGAAAGAGTAGAGCAGAAGTGGGGAGAAGGGGAAAAAGAAAAGAGGAGGTTTCATTGCAGCAGTGGGTTTCAAAGAGCCACAGGCTAACTGACACTCCAGTATTTTCATGTCTTATTGGAATTGCTTATTTGCAATCTTTTTTCTATGTCATTTCTTCTCATTATGGTACCTTGCTGTAGCTTTCTTTCTTTCGTTTCCTCTCTCCTTCCTTCCTTTTTCCTTTCCTTCTTTCTTTCCTTTCTTTTCAGGCATTTGTTTTGTTGGCTATTCTGTCTCATCCATAACTTTGTTCCCTGGGTCAAGAGCTGAACATGTCACAATTTCTTCAAGTCTCAGGATCTCACCTTCATTTTTGTTCATTCACAAATATAATTATTCAAATCAATACCATCCCGCATAGGCATACTCTAATTTTAAAATATTGACTTTGTGGCTTAGTGCCTGTAGCTCAAGTGGATAGGGTACCAGCCACATACACCAGAGCTACCGGGTTCGAATCCAGCTCAGGTCTGGCAAGGAACAATGACAACTCCAATGAAAAAACTAGCCAGGCATTGTGGTTGGCACCTGTAGTCCCAGCTACTTGGGAAGCTGAGGCAAAAGAATTGTTTAAGCCCAGGAGTTGGAGGTTGCTGTCAGCTGTGATGCCATAGTACTCTACCCAGGGTGACAGCTTAAGGCTCTGTCTCAAAAAAAAAAAATTGACTTTTCTTAAAAAGATCATAATAGAAATAATGATATACAATACATTTTTTGTTAACACATTGTGAGGTAGTAATTAAAATGCCAATATATCCTTTTCTAATTTCTTTCAGAGCTCATTTCATCCTTAATTTAAAATAGTTTGTTATTTGCTCAGAGTCAGACAGTTGGAACAATGCTAACAAAGGAGAAAAATTAAATAAATAACAGAATCATGTCTGCATCAAAATTTACACTGTGATAAATATGAAATTTTAATTTATTTCAAAGGAGAGGAAGTGTTTAATAAGTTGCTGACCTTTTCCAATTGACCTTTAAGGACTGATTTTTAAGTGCAAGTCTGATTATAAACAAAACGCTTTATCTAGTTTTACATGTTGCTCTTTAAGTAGAAAATTCAATAAATGATTTTCCTTTCTACTTTTAAGATTTAAAAAATTTTTAAATATAACATTTCAAAAATTAAAATAACCCACATATGGATGGTATTAATGTGGTGTAATGTTACCCCACCCTGGGACAATGGTCAGCAAGGGAGACAAGCACTAAGGAAATCACAACACTTAACACCTCACTCAGTGCATGAAACTGGGAAGCCTGTAAGGGCATACACTGTCCATGTGCCTGGTGGCAGCATGAGAACCATGTTGCACCTGTCTTGTTTCCCAGAATCATTTCATTGCATACATAACATATTATGCACAAGGAAGCAAAGCATTCAGTAGTCAGCATTCAAGGTTAAGAATGCGAGAGGGGAGGTTACAGTCCCAATGAAGGTTGGATAAAGGGTAAACAGGGGCATGGGACAGCGGAACATCTGACATTGCCAGATAATGGTGTAACTAGAAGAGAAAGGGGGGAGAGCAAGACTCATCTCCTCAGACAGACATCTCAGCTTCTCTAGGCTCAGCTACTAGTTGGTAGTCTCAGCTGCCTGCTCTGCTGATTTCCCTGTGTAAGACGGGCATGTAGACAGTCCCCTGCCTGGGCACCTTACTCTGAGATGGAAGGTCTGTGAGGAATTCAGCCTGTTTACCTCCCACAGTGTAATATTTCTTACTACCCCATTGGGTCTGCAGGCACAGCTTTCTTTTTATAAATTAGAGGTGCACCTGTCTTCTTTCTGGCTGTTATAACAGAATACAGTGGACTGGATGGCTTCCACAACCGAATTCTTTTTCTCACAGTTCTGGAGGCTGAGAATTTCAAGATCTAAGTAAATCTAAGTAAAGATCTAAGATCTTTCTGGCAGTTAATGGTGTCTGATAAGAGCACTTCCACCCTTGAAAATGACTGTCTGCTTGTCCCTACTGTGGGAGAGGCAGTCATCTTTGTTGTGTCTCTCCATAGAAAGACCCTGACTCTGTTCATGAGGGCTTCGCCCCCATAACCTATTCTCTCCCAGAAAACTCGTCTTTGAATGCCATTACATTGAGAATTTAAGATTCAGCAAATAAATTTTGGGGTTGTACGAACTTTAAGTCCCTATCAGTACCTATATATACATAATTATTGTTTTAACTCAGTATTTTATGTTAGTGAATTTTTTCTCTAAAAATGACAAGTTTTACCAAACTTATGTTATTTCTCATCACCATTTGACATAATTTATCAAGCTTTCTGTGTTAGCTGCTGCAGAACAAGTCTTTCTTGTTTTCCTTGTACCGTTTTGAATGCTCTCATCCACCTTTGTATTTTTCACCTTCTCCACGCATTTTCATATTGTAGTTCTTGAAGTGTTTTCTTGTTTCTTTTCCTGTTCTCACTCTGGAATCTTGATTTGAGTAACTTCCCCCAATGTCATGTCTTCAGTCACCACTAATGTGTAGTAATCGTTTACTGAAGAGCTTCGTACAGATCTATGTACTTGTCCAAAATGGAATCCAGGTTTTCTGAAAAACAGTTGTCTATTTCTTCCGTAATTTTTCTCATTACTGTCTAGAGGAAATTTAAATGCCACATATACCATATAAAACCCTTCCAGATCTTCCTACCTCCTTTCTCAAATCTCATTCTTATCATTTCCATTCTACTTCTGTGTTTCAGGCTTATCATTTCATTTTAAGTTATCTGTATGTTGTGTGAGTGGCATGGCAGATTGTAAATCCTGCAATTGAAATTGTCTAACAGAAAAGGAAGGCCACAGCTCTTTTTGGCGTGTGAAAAAAAAATCTTTATTTTACCACAACTTATATAGGCAGTACTGCATGTATACATCATAAATCAATCATGTAATAACTCAAACCCAAAGACCCAGGCTCTAGCCACCTGCTGTCAGGATGTCTACTGCTTAGCCAATCTGATAACAATACTTCTAACCTTATCTAAAGTTGTTCTTATGCCAAGTCATTAGAAGTAACATACCATAAAAACCAGAGTTCTGGGAGATCAAAAAGATATAATGCAGAACTCCAGGGGACCAAACGGCTACAATGTTTGACCTTTAACATGCCATCTGGAGGCAGTCATCCATCTTTACGGAGTAGTCTGGAAATTCCTGAGATACACAGAGCCTGCCTTCAAGCTCTGCCTCCATGCTCAGGACAAATGTCAGCAGGTCCTGTCTCCTGCATGACCAGGCCTGTAACAACAATGGTGTGCTACCCAGGTTTCTCCATTCCATCTCCCAAAGATTTTTAACTTACTGTCACAGAAATAATCTGTATAAAAGTCTTATATATAGGCTTTTGCCTGTATCTGTACTTTCAGATCTCTATGATTTTTGAAGCTTCCCCCTATTCTTTTTTTTTTTAAGAACACATTTTTCACTTGTACCAACTTTTCTCTAATTGCCTCAACAGTACTCTTATTAAAAAATCTAAAATTATAGATTTTTAATTGGTAGACACTGAATCATGTATACCAACTTCCCAAGGCTGTATTAAATGTTGATCAGGTTATATAATAATCTGACTTTGAATTTATCTTAGGTATTACTATGCTTTCATAATCTCATGTATTTATCATAGATTATTTAATGTGTTACCGTCACCATTTAAATTTTATTTGGCAAAGAGTACACAATCCTTTTTGTGGTTACATAAAGAGATTAATAAAGTTTGTCTTATTTTTCAGTGCCCCAGAATGGTTTAATCAGAAATTGGTGCAATTTATTAAACTGCAGTTAGGGCCAGGTGTGGTGGCTCCTGCCTGTAATCCTAGCACTCTGGGAGGCTGAGGCAAGTGACTTGCTTGAGCTCCTGAGTTTCAGACTAGCCTGAGCAAAAGCGAGACCCTATCTCTACTAAAAATTGACAAAAGCATCACTTAAGCCCAAGACTTGGAAGTTGCTGTTGATACCGGAATTTCAGGTTCTTGGTCTCGATGATTTGAAGAATAAATCCATGGACCACAGATCAGTGCTAATTTATTTACAGAAAAGAATACACAAAATACTAAAGCTCCTGGTAGAGAAAAAGAACTCAAGTGGAGAGAGAAAAGCTCCCTCCATTTCTCTCTTGGTCTTTCCCGTCTCAGCGTTTAGGCTCTTGGTCTCGGGGTATATATAGGTGGATGGGTTCCTTGGCCAGGAAATGAATGAACACAGTCCCCCCCCCATCCCCGGGCAAGGTGAATGAGTGTATCAATGAATGAACACAGTTCCTTCAACTGGGGCAAGGTGAATGAGTGTATCATTGAATGGACACAGTCCATTCATGGAATTGAGGCCTAGGAAATTCACATGAAATTGTCCTAGGCATCAGAAATGGGGGTTCCTATTTAGTCCTAAGTGTAAAGTGAAGGAGACACCAAGGTGCAGGTGTCCCCTTGGCAGGTGTCTGGCCTTTTTTGCTATTGGACCTCCCCCTTGCCTGTCATCCAGCCCGCTGGTTGCTCAGCAGGCTGCCGCTGCACCGACACTGCCAAGGTGGAGGCTGCAGGTCCGCCAGCTCCTCGGAGCTAGCCCGAGCGCCAAATGTCCTACATCACTGTGAGCTATGACGCCACAGCACTCTTCCCAGGGTAATAGCTGGAGACTCAGTCTCAAAAAAATAAATAAATAACTACAATTAGAAAGAATTATTCATTATTGGTGATTCTAATTTAAAATTTATTGCTTTTCAAATGACCTTTAAAATTTTATTGGATTGTAGTTATTAACTATATAGAACATATTTTTTTTAGATAAGTGATTCTGCATAATTTGCATCAAAGCTACTTTGTAAAGTTTATTGACAAGTTACTTCAGTTAAAATAGACATTTCAATAGCTCATTTTTTTCTTTTTCTTTACTTTTTAATGTTGTTCTGGTACTGTTACTCTTTGCTTGGTCAAGCTTTATGGTATAGAAAAGGCGGAGCAATCAAGTAAATCTTTCTGTACTAAGACAGTCTCAGAGAGATTAACTTAGAAAAATCATTGTTTACAATAATGTTTATGTTTTATTTAGTGTCAGTTTCAAGTATCTGATGGAAATATTGAAAGAGTTTCAAGAACATAGCCTAGGGTATATCCTATAAATTAGTTAACCAGAGAAATACTCTTCTATCTCCAGTCTGTGGTGGAGAAACATTCCCAAGACAGGCACTCGTGAAATAAATGAATCAAAGTTATTATAGAAATAAATTAATACTAGGAAGAAGATAAGATGGTAAACAACTATGTTTTATTTTTCACTGAGTGACAGAAAAAATCAATATCACAAAGAATTCAAGATTATCATAAGCATTAACAATATCAAAAGTTTGATCGTACAGGGCGGCACCTGTGGCTCAAAGGAGTAGGGTGCCGACCCCATATGGCAGAGGTCATGGGTTCAAACCCAGCCCTGGCCAAAAAATGCAAAAAAAAAAAAAAGTTTTTTTATGATACAGACCTGAGTATCAGTGTTTTAAAAATTAAATTTATCTTAAGAGTAGATTCTTTTGTTCAGTTTCAAAAGCAAATAAATATATTAAAGAATCACTTTAATTTTTATTTATTTTTATAAGAATAATTTACCTAATTCTACACTTAAATTTGCAATTATATATTGCACTATGGGGTGACACGAAACTTAAGTCAGACTCCTCTGTCTTTTTGCTATAATACCTTTATTCTATTAAATAAATAATTCAATTTTATTTAAAATAATATTCAGCATAACCTTTCTTTTATTACCTTGGCTTAGAATGATATTGGGTTGGGCAGTGTCAATTCATTTTAGCTATTAGAAGCCTCAATTATAGTAATATTTTCCACTACACTTTTAAGTTTTTCTAAAATATGTAAAACCAGAAATATTCATCTCATTTACTCTGCAGTGTAGCTAAAAAACAAAAAAAAACTCACTCTAAATTAAGCCAAGGGTAAGAAGAGAAATCAGGATTCAAATTCATGAAATCTGGAAACACACATTTATTTATTCTCCAGCTCATAAAACATAACTCAATGATTTTTTTCTACTCTTCAGAATTCTATGATTTTTAATTTCCTCTAACATTTTCCCTGTCTTTTTCCTATGAGTACATTGTATGAATAATTTATTAATATTATTCTTATTTGTTTTTTATATGAGTAATGGCATGTGGTGGAACTTGCCTGTAGCTTTACAAGTAATATAAACATGTCTGGAGGCTAAAACATCTCTAATTATCCTATAAACTGCTCATCATGTTCATTATTAATCTCTGATCTATTATGCATAAGGATATATCTTAAGAGGTCCATACAGCCTTTTTATGGTCTGGGGTTTTGGTGTCTCAACTCCCAGGACTGGCTCCTGTGTGTGAAAGAGCCCCCTGCAGGGGTAGATGCTGCTTCTGGAACCTTCAGCACACCCAGTCCTCACAGCTCTACACAAACCCTCACGCAGAAATACGATTGCTACGCCCCAAGTCCTCCGCAATCTACAAGTGTAACTTTTAAATTGTTCATCCAGTGCATTTGAGTAAAAAACAAATTTAGCTTTTTTACTGAGAAGACTTGGAGTTTCCATCTCTGTCAGAACATTACTCAAATTGTAATAGTCATCGGAGCAAATGAGTACTTTCTTACTGAATTATGGAAGGTCTTGCCTTATAAATGACCTTTGGCCTAAAACCCAATGTTTTACTGCCCGAAATATTCTCTTGATAACAAGAATTCCATATCCCTATTGTCCTACATTCTGATTGTTATAAAACAACAAGATAACTGTTTAAATACTAAAGAACTAATGTTTAAAAGTTTAGTAAAATTTAAAAATGTTTGTGAAAATTCAAGAAAAGACAAAAGAATTGTCTTTGAGACCCAATTTCTGTATATGTGTATTTTAATGATCATTTGTAAAGAATGTCAGTTAAACATTGATTAATTTATACAAAAAAACTAGCTAAACACATATTTAAATAAAATTAACATGCATGTCTAAATAATATTTTACCTGAATTAGGTAAAAATTGCACCTCAAAAATCAGCATATACTAGAGTTTTGTTTTCATTTATTTGTATTATCTACCCCCAAATTAGTGATTTTTGGGGGGATACAATTAATATTTGCAAAATCAAATGAATACAAAATTATTTACAGTATATACAAAGAACAGTGCAGATGAGACATACCTGAACTCGATTTGCATAATTAACCAGATGGATGTTAATATTTATCTTAAAGTAATAGTTTATGATATATTTTGATAGCCTTTTATGCATTCTGGAAATGTTAAAAGATGGAAATATATTTAAATACAAATCTATCCACTTATTTTGAAATATGACAGATATTTGCAAAGACATTTACTTTGATTTCTGTATCCCCTATTAAAAAAGCTATAAATCTAGAGAAATCTATTAAGTAGCAGTATGACATTTTAACTTTTAAATATTTATGTTAGCTAAAGTTGACCATAATATTGAATAATTAATAATCTGAAATGTATCATGTACATGTCATATATTATTAATGACTGGAAATTATTTAGAATTAAACCATAAGTTATTACCATAGAAATAAACGTGACCAGATTATCATTTATAATTAAACTAGGTAACAGGCACTATGTATACATTTGGTATCGTTGCATACAGACTTTTAAAATCAGTGTATTTAATCTACTTTAATAGCATTTTACCAAGTCTACCCCAAATCTTGAATAGTGGATAAATTTGTGGGTTTCACATGTACCACATTTTCCTTTCTTAGCACCAACAATTTTACTAAGTTCCTTAAAATCACATATATATAATGTAAAACCAGAAAATATATTAATCTCTAATTAAGTATACGAAACCACTAGTGATATTGCAGAAAAAGTAAGGAGAGATGAATTTTATGTAGGTTATATTTTAAACTGTTGTATAATTGTGATTTTTTAAAATAATGAATACATCACATTTTAAAATAGGATGCATCTTGAGTACTTCAATGATCATCAAACCTTAGGAGTTATGGAAGACATATGCATAATTAATTATTAAAACAAACTTTTAAACTTATAACATTGTTTTAGTTGCAAGTTACTTTGTAAAAATGTATTTTTCTGACAATTCTTAAAGTTAGTTCTTTTTTTTTTCATTTGTGAGTTTTCTGAGGGAAATTTCAAAGATCTTATAGTTTAAAAACACTAAAATTCTTTTTGGAAGGAAGGGTTTGTTAAAATTAATTGATAGACCTAGTTAATTATAAAATTCAAATTGTGGAATAAAACATATTTGCAAAAATTTTTAAAAACTATCTAATTAAAATTAATTAATTACAAAACTCAAATTGGAGAATAAAGCATATTTGCAAAAATTAAAAAAAAATCTACAAATGTATGCATTAGGTGGTTATTTCAGAGTTTATCACACAGCCAATTGCCTTTCTTATCTTCAACAGTATTTTCAACCTGTAACAGCAGCTGCAGCTTCTATGAGAGCTTTTATATTTATTGCTGGTCTTAATAAACATTATTCACTTGTGCCAACAGAATTATCTTACACCCCCCCCCAAATAAACAGTTCTTTAAAATAAATAGATTGCATTATCTTCTTGTCATTTCATTTCCAAACTACAGACAGCCAGAAGCTCAGGCAATACAGGGATAACATCTGTCTGCTCTATTTTAGACAGTGTAACATATTTTTTAAATGAGCAAATATCAATGGATCAAATTGAAAGTGTCAAAAGGAAGAAAAGCCAATAAGACTGACTACATTGTAAGTAATTTTGAAAATACCTGAAAATAAGAGTCAAAAATATTTGTAGCACAGAATACAGCAGAGTCAAAATTATTTACCTACAAAATGTTTATAATTTGCTTCCCAAGAGTTCTTCAAATACAGCCCTTTTGCATAGCAAGAAACAAATTGAAAAATGAATAAAGGATGGGGCTGTGAGTACTTTGCTGTAGGAGGGAAGTGGCCCTAAGAGTGAGGTGTGGTAGTTTGTGTCCGTACTTTAGCCCTCCAGAAACACTGAGATAACATTTCCTGAGGCAGAAGTGGTCATTTACTAAATAGACTGTGAAACTCAAGGGCAAGTACATATCCCAATGTAAGCTGTTAGTCCCTATCACAACAGAACAAAGACATTTCAACTACTAGTAATTTACCTGTAGTGCTGCCCACATTTAAAGAACATTTACCTTCATCTCCTTAATGTAACAGTTTTATTTCAGCAAGGTATATAAAACATCAATCTCATTTTGAGCTTAATCAAGAATGATCGTTGTTTTTACATAGTGTAGATTTAGAGTAACATTCTAACAGTAATTAATGGAGTATGACATGTTACAAATTAGAAAGGTTTTTAACAACAAAACATTTTTAATTTTTTCATTTTAAAATCTCCTGTATTATAAAAGAAAATTTAACCCCAATACTCTCCAATAATCTTGAGACCTATTTTATCATCATTTGCTAAGCAAAAAAAAAGATACCTCTTGGTATTTTACACTTATTTTTATCAGACAAAATTGAAATAGGAACTCTTTATCCCCAGATATAAATATACTTTGTGGTTTAGCTCTACTTCTGTGGTAAGCAGAGAAGGCAGAAATAATTTTGAGTGCATTTCTTAGCAACCAGTTATCTAAAAACACAGAAAAAAACATTTTAGTGCAATAGTTTCATCTACTACTTTGAATTTCTGTCTGCCTTAATACTTCATTTCCATGTGAACAAATTTTGAGCACATCAAAATGCTAATCGGTTGTCAGAATAATACAGTATTCTATGCAGAGTTCTCCTCTGTGGTAGCAAACAGTAGGATCACCTTACATAACCCAGAATAACATTTTCTTCCTAATTGGCAGAATATATCTGTTATTTTCTGGTAGTTCCCTGTTAGCTATTACTAGCCGTTGTGGGTAGTATGGTGGCTCACTGTGTTTTTCATATGTTCCTTTATGAATGTATGTTTATTTAGATGATATAGCCATAGATATCATTATGATGCAGCTTATTAATTCATCTGTAAAGAATGGTAGATTTTATAATATATGTATCATCAATGAGACACTAAAATCTTGGATGCTAGACACTAAATGGTCTGGTTTTATATTTGTAGTACTCCTCTGAGTGACAAACACAGAGTTGTTGGATGAATTCCTGTTCACAATGTGAAGATATTTCAAGATATGATATTTAATTATTGCTGCATAATTTTATTCTTTTTTATTAATTAGGTATTCTGCTTAGTGTTTTAAAGATCATCACCTATGCCTAGCAGAAAAAAAAATGAAATGTAAGAAAATTAAGATTCATAATCCTTACTATTTTATAGATGTAATTTTTAATATTCTGGCCTTTGTCTATGTAATTTAAAGTTCAATTTATATAATATGTGCAACCTGGCAAAACATGAGAATTTTGAAGTCATTAAATTTTTTCTTGTATCACACATATTAAGTATACTATCATATTGTTCCACGACATAGATGTCGTGATTTATTTATTGGTGATTATTATTATTGAATAGGTAAGTGATTTCTAATTTTCTTATAAATAACTCTGCAAGGTCATAATTATCCATACTTCTTAGTACATGTTTCACTTTTTTTATACACAAAGTATTACTAAGATAAAATTATGAACTCGAGATTGTTAGAATTTTAAAACTTACTGGCTCTAGATTGTTAGTTTTGGAACTCTAGATCAATAATCATATTATTTGTCCTGTAGGGGAGGAGAGTTTTCCTCAACCCTCAAATACCCCTGTAATTCCCTCTCTTAAAGAATCACAATACTTCAACTTTATTCAGTTCCAAGTTATTCTATTGCAAGTCCAATGTATTATTCTATATTTTAAAAATCTGCTTGTGATAGCTACAGAATCATCAGTAATATCAAATTGGATTGCACTTAACCCATAGATCAATTTGAAAAGATTTCTTATCCTGAAAATACTGAGCACTCTGACACAGGCACTTAATATATCTCTCCATGTACCTAAAGTTTCTTGAATTTGCTTCTATAATTTTCTCCCTTAGGATTGCTTTCTTGACATTTCACAGATATTTCTACAAATTATTTTATTGTTACTTCAGTTTGAACAATTTTAAATTTATTCTATGAGCTTTTTCTTTAAGTCATGGGTTCTTAGCAGTATATTATTAAGTTTCCAAATATTTAGAAAATTTCTCAGAACTTTTCCGTTCATAATTTCTAATTAAATTCTACATTGTTTACAGAATATTCTTTATTCTATGATACGAATTCTTTGAAATTTATTGGGATATATTTTTGTCTCAGGTCCAGGATGGTAAATATTTCATGCACACTTGCAAATAATCCGTATTCTCCTATCAGTAAGTGGAATGTTCTAAAATTATCAATTAAGACATGTTAAATAATTGGATCTGAGTCTTCCATATCCCAGCTGATACTCTTAACTATTTGTTCTATTGACCATAATTATAGAATCAATTACTTCTTCTTGTAAAGTTATAAGTTTTTGCTTCATGAATTTCCAGATACAGAAGGAATAATGTTGTTAGTTCATCCTGATTAATTGACCCTGTGACATTATTGATATTTTATAAGTTGTAATATTCATGCTCTGGAATATACTTGGTCTGATATTAATGTAGCCACTGTATTTTTCTTTCTCTTTGTTTTAACATGATCTGTGTATTCTCATGTCTGTTATCGGTCTTTATATTAAATGTGTATTGCCGGTAGGTTGGATACGTGTGGTAGATGGATCTTGGCTTTGATTCTGGACTACAATTTGTTTCCCTATTTTCTTTACACTTGAAAACTTTCCTTTTAGTTCGAGGGCCTGGGTGATTTATAGTTCATGTAGTAATTGACATAGTTAGGCTTAAATCTGCCATTTTAGTATGTGGTTTCTACTTGGACCATCTGTTTTCGTTATATACCCCTTTTCCTCTCTAACTCTATTGTGAACTTATTATTTATAATTCTTTTCATTAGGCTTTTAGCTTTAATTGCATATACCTTATTATAATCTCTGTTAGAGTTTTATCACTTTTGTAGTGTATAAAAATCTTCACAGTTGTTCTCTTCCATTTCCCTTCTCCCACTTTTATGCTGCTATTGTCTATATTTATATTAAATTCCTCACATTACTATGTTATTATTTTTGCTTAAACAGGAAGTTATCTTTTAAAAAGATTTTGGTAATGAGAAAAATAGTACATATTTGTCTGTGACATTATTTTCGGCACTCTTATCGCCTTCGCATGGGTCCATATTTCTTTCCAATATCATTTCCTTCTGCTGTACATTGTAGATGACCTGTTAGAGGCAGTTTTTTTTTTTCCTGAAAATGTTTTAGTTTTGTTTTTTGTTTTTGAAATATATTGCTGCTTGTTATGAAATTCTACATTAGCACAACTTTGTTTATCAGAACTTTTAAGATGCTTTTGTGCTGTCTTGAATGATTTTTTTTTTGATGCAAAATCAGACATGCTTTTGTTTTCTCTAGCTGCTATTCATATTTTCTTCCTATCATAACATTAGAATAATTTGATTACTGTGTGGCTTGGTTCTTGGAGGTTCATATTTCATATGCTTTTTTCTAAAGTATTTGCATCTATCTGGTTAGTGTTTAATCAAATTTAGAAAATGTCTGTTATTTTCTCAATTTTTTTTTCTTTGCCCGCTCTTCTTTGAGAGTTTCCAGTTACACTTGTATTAGGCAGCTTGTAATTCTTATCTTTAGCTGGCAACACTGCTTTACAAGAAGCCGAGGGATACAGAGTCAAGTGTCGTTCACCAAGCCCTCGCTACCAAGAGAGAGGACAGGTGGGGCCTAGGGCCACCGCTCTGTAATATTTTTATTAGAAGTGAATTAAACAACAACATATACAGGCATAATCTTAGCCTTCCTGATTTCTTTATAATGATAATCTTTCTTATTAAGTGTCTATCAAATTACCAGAGTATTTGTTTTAATTAATCTCAATGTTTTTTTTCCCTCAGCCTCCAAGATTGTGACTTTCATCTCATATTCAGCCAATAAACTCTCTTTCTGAAACATAAATGCTTGTCTTTGGTTTATACAGATGCTCCTTTACTGTGGAGTTATAGCCTAATAAGCCCATCATAAATTGAAAATAGAAGGAAAAATTCTTTTAATGTGTTTTATCTACAAAATATATAGTAGTTTACTCAAGCCGACTTTAAATGCTTAGAACACATACAGTAGACTAGGAAAGTTCAAAATCATCTAATAAGACATTTATTTTATCTTAAGGAGTTCACTGAATACATTTTGTCAACTTTGCAACAGTATCACACCACCACAAAGCTGAAAAATTGTAAGTCGAGGAATCATAAATCAGCAACTGTCAGTCTTTTCCAATTTGTGATTAAGAGTTATTTTCTCTCCTAGTAAGCTATTTCACAAATATACACGGTATTCTCATTTGAAAAATTGGAATAATTTCAGCGACTTTTCATGATTTTGAGAATGCTGAGAGACATAGGGCACTATATAAGCTTTCAAAAGTAAACTTTCTTTGGTACTGTATTTCCTACTCTTTTAGACTGGGTGCTATTTTTAACGAGTTATAATACATTTTTAGTATCCCTTTCATTTCCCACATCTCTTTTGACTTCCACCTGCTCCTTCCCTCCTGTCTGTAGACACAGGGAGAGCTGTTAGCAATCCCTTAGTTACTCCAATGCTTGCACTGTCCTTCAGCGTTCACTGTGTACGTTCCGCCTCTCTTCCTTCACATCTCTGGGTAAGTCACTTTATCTTTGTGGACCTTATTAATACATCTTTTCTCCTGACATCTGACTTCTGGATATTTTTCTAATTTTCTCATGTCGAATATTTTCTGCTGAATATGTGCTACCCTTCTCAGTTCTCCCTGGTCTCAATCATCGCTTTTGACTTCAGTAACAATGTTTATTCTGAAATCGCTGTGCCACTCATATTGCCTAATCATGGCACATACAACTTTGCATGTTTACTTTTGTTGACTTCCTTTTGTACCTGGAATTTTCTCTTTTCTAAATGTGCAAATGTTCTATCATTCTAGACCATCTTCAAGCCCACAAAAACCCTCACCAACGTCCCATATACTTGAACATATCTCATATGTCACAGAATTAGTATATATGAATATCTGATTCATATTTGTCCATTTTAATTTCCTTTGGATGTGTTTGACTAGCTGGGGGAAGGAATTTCTTAGAATGTCTAGATGTTGAGAGAATTCCATCACAACCTGTCTTCTTGTGTTCCTTTTCCAGCCTAGGCACTTTCTAACTTTAGTTTCTATTACAGATGTCAACTAACCTCCTTTTTTTCTTTTTTGCAATTTTTGGCCAGGGCTGGGTTTGAACCTGCCACCTCCGGCATGTGGGGCCAGTGCCCTACTCCTTTGAGTCACAGGCCCAACTAACCTCTTCTTTGAAAAGATTCTCATGTTGATCCAAGTTACTAGGATTACCATTATTTTTCTCTCTCTCTCTTTTTTTTTTTTTTTTTTTTTTAGAGACAGAGTCTCACTTTATCGCCCTTGGTAGACTGCCGTGGCGTCACAGCTCACAGCAACATCCAACTCCTGGGCTTATGCGATTCTCTTGCCTCAGCCTCCCAAGTAGCTGGGACTACAGGCGCCCGCCACAGCGCCCGGCTATTTTTCTGTGTTGCAGTTCCGCCAGGCCAGGTTTGAACCCGCCACCTTCGGAATATAGGGCATCCTACTCGATGAGCCACAGGCACGACCCACCATTAGTTTTTGCAACTAATGTTTATTAAAATCTGTTATATTCTAGAAATTCTTAAGTGCTAGATGTACAAAGACAAATACATTTTACTTCCTCACAAGATGCATCCCGCTAGGACATCTATCAAATCTTTTTCCCACATTTTTCTCATCACATTGCAGATTATTCTTTTCCATGATGCCTTTCCGGTCATTATGAATTCTAATCGATTTCTTTGTTTCTTAAACATTTATACAATTTTATTTTATTTTATTTTATTTTTAATAATTTTATTGAATCATAATTATGTACATTGGTGCAATCACAGGGCACGATTCATATACATTCAAAAATATTTTGATCATACTGTTACAGATAGCCTTCATGGCATTTCCTTGATCACTATATAAAGACATCAATACTCTACCTTTAATAGGTTT
>CAUYON010050562.1:0-17703 GCA_963573935.1 Arctocebus calabarensis
ATTGTGGCGGGTGCCTGTAGTCCCAGCTACTTGAGAGGTAGAGGCAGGAGACTCACTTGAGCCCAGGAATTGGAGGTTGCTGTGAGCTATGATGCCACGGCACTCTACCCAGGGGGTGACAGCCTACGGCTCTGTCTCAAAAAAATAAATAAATAAATTAGGCGGCCTGGAGTAGGTCATGCCCTGGGTACTTGCCTGGCCAGCTGATGTACACACAGGGTTCTGGTTGCTTTAATGTCCAGTATTCTGCAGCTTCCTTCTTCTCTCAGGCCCTCCAGGCTGCCTTCAACAGCCACACCAGCAATTCCCACCCGTGATGGAAGTGTCTCCAGGTCCAGAAGCAAACCAGGTGGTGGGGTTAAGGCCCAGGAGCTACAAAAAGCCCTGTGAACGCCAAGCCCATAAATGGGTGAAGGGGACCTAGTCTATATCTGAGCTCCCACTTGCCCCCTTCCCTGGACCCTTGGGTGTATTTCACAGCAGGCTGAGACTGAAGCCCACTTCCACCACCTCCTGGGAGTTGACCTTGGGTAAGTTACTTCCTTGCTTCTTCATCTATCAAAGGGGAATAGCAGTCTACTCACCTCATGTGGTTGTTGAGAGGTTTTAATGAAGAGGTGTTAGTCATTTAGAACAATGGCTAGCACAGAATAAGTGCTTTACAAATATTTATCCATGTCTTGAACATAACTCCAAACAATTTTTAGAAAATCAAGGGATCTTCATAGAATTGGTTTTTAATATAATAATTGCATTAAGATTGAATTTAGATTATTAGATGTTTTAAAATAATAACTAATATGTATAGGTGCTTTGAATTGCTAATTTGAATAAATCTGTTGAATTTATATGGTTTTCTCTATGAGAATAAAAAGTGGTATACAGAGCATGATTCCAATTTTCAAAACTAGATGTATCTTTAATAGTAAGATGTATGAAACATCACGTTTCTTGACAATTCAAGATCTACAGAGAATTGGATAGTAAAGTGTTAAAGACATGCAGATGGGCTGGTTCACAGGGCTCTCGAAGATAGGAACCTGCATAAATCAGTGTTTGCTGCGGGCATTTTCATCCATTCACCTGCTTTGTTGTTCATATGCTGTTGTCTACTCAGGCAGCCCCAGATGACATCTGCCCTCCTGTTTGCTTGTGGCCTGAGATGATGTAAGATAATCCTTACAGAGAATGTGAAGTCGGAACAGAGGCTGACCTAACAGATACAAGCATAGGTGCTAATTCTAAGGGCTAATTCTTCTGCCTCCCTTTCCAACAACTCCCTGCATTTCTAATCTTGGGTCCACTGAGATTTTTTGGAGCTCTTAAGTGCACTGAAACTTCTTCGTATTTTCCCAAAAGGGACAGGCCAAAGGAAATAGGGTGTTAAAG
This sequence comes from Arctocebus calabarensis, assembly GCA_963573935.1. Lineage (NCBI taxonomy): Eukaryota > Metazoa > Chordata > Mammalia > Primates > Lorisidae > Arctocebus > Arctocebus calabarensis. Next base: position 1,390 of record CAUYON010050562.1, read on the forward strand.
GTTTAGCAGTGGCTTCTAAAGCTTTTCCTTTTAATGCTCAAACTCTTCTCTTGCAACTCATGCATTCTGTTTTTCTCCCTATCTGTCCCTAAGGTCTCTGCTAGACGTCAGAGTACCTTTGTGCAAAGGAGGAAAAGGTTTCTCCCCCAAAGGCAACTTTTTTGGTCTGACAAATTGGTGAAGGGGACCTAGTCTATATCTGAGCTCCCACTTGCCCCCTTCGCTGGACCCTTGGGTGTATTTCACAGAATGCACAACCACTGCAGCGTCCCATGTCCCTCAGTGCTCCCTGCTGGCAGAAGCAATGAAGAAGGTCAAGGACAGCGTGGGAGCCAGCAATCTTCTGGTAAAAGCAGCTCCCACTTGTATTGCCACAGCAGCCCCTGGGGCTCAGAAAAGTCCCCTGTGAAACTCACCTGCCCTCCCTCCACAGAAGCTGTCACACATCTGGGTCTGCCATGTTTAGCCAGCAGACAGAGATTTCTTCTTTTTCTCCAAATAACTTTCCATAGATGTTTGGAATTTAAATTGCAGTGCAAGTGTGAGGTTGTGGTCTAAAACCACCAAGCAAAGACTCAGGTCCTCTGGAGGGAGAATTTTTCTCAACCACTGCTGAGTTTACTTTTGATTAAGTCCATTGGCTTTACCAGTGGCATAAATGAAACTCTTGACTCTGCCTAACAACCCCAGCAAATTCTCAGGATCCAATTAGTAAATAAACTCCATTGTAATATTTTTTTCAAAGCCCACTCCCTTTGCTATTTACCCTTCACACTGAGATAGTAAATGATACCGTGGGAACATTGAAGCATATCCTGACGAGACCATCCAGGTAAGATTGCCTCTTCTGAGACTCCTCTGCCCTCTGAGATTAGAATTTGGGGAGGATGCATTTGGAAATGATTTTTTTTTCCAGTAATGACAACGTTCAGTACCACATAAGAAATGAAATTGAAGCATTGATCTTATTTTTCAAATATAGGATAGCTTCAATATTAAAATTAACATATAAATTTAGCATCCATCTTATTTTCGACTCACTTCTGCTGAGTAAATGCACATATAAAGAATGAATCACTGAAACAGTATGCAGCGAAATAAAGTTCATTTTTCAAATATGTCAGTTCAAATGCAGTCAGAGCCTGTTTTCTGGGCACCCAACAAATGTTCCCAGGATGCTCCCTCTCCTGCTGCCTCCCAATCGATCTATTCTTGGGGCAAGCAGGGAACCTTAGGAGTTGAGTTCTAAAGAGCAAATCCAGTCTTCTATGCCTGCTACACTTCTCACCCCCTTCTCTCTATAAATAGTGTTCTTTTTTTTTTCTTTTCAGCTCTGCTGAGGCCGGGTTTGAACCCACCACCCTCGGTATATGGGGCCGGCGCCCTACTCACTGAGCTACAGGCACCGCCCTATAAATAGTGTTCTTATGAGCCTGTTGACTAACTTAGCCTGGAGCAGTGGTTCAGAATCACTGTCTTTTTTCTGTGGCATCTGTTCCCTCTCCAGGTTGTTCTATTAACACAACCACATACACCTAACAAATCCCTTCTCAATTCATCCCTACAACTGCTCCCCTAACCCCCATCGTCCAGTGTTGATATCTTAAAATTCAAAGCTCCAGGGAAAAACCTGTTCCCAGATGCAAATTGAGAATCACAGGAATGAGAATCACAGGAACAGCAAAGGAAGGGTCAGCAGGGCCAAAAAGCTTAGCCCTCCCTCCCTTTGGGAAACGGGCAACACACTGATGTTGTTACGAGGTCTTTACCAAGCAGACATTTCCAGAAACAGGCATTTCTGATCTGAAATGTGAACCTCGTAATTGACATTAGCACCAAAATTATTTCAACTAGGCCTTGTGGATGTACTAAGCGTGTATACATGTTAAAGCTTACCCTTGCCATGGCAAAGTAGGTGGGCACACAGGGGATTTAGAAATCTCAGCATGGGGATTTATATCCCTCAGCCCCTTTACCTGGCACAAATCTAAGAAGAAAACCCAGGAAGGTGGATCACTCCTAAATCTTAGCAAGTTTCCTGGAGAGGATGATTAAAAATGCACTGCTTAGGCCACCAGGGATTCTGACTCAACAAGTAGGGACCAGAAGTCTGGAAACTAAGCAGCTGAGTGCACAGAACACACTTGGAGACAGACTGCTCTAGAACATGACTAGCCCCTGACACTCAGAAGCATCTCAGATAAACAAAACATCTACACAGACTAGGAGCTGGCAGACCCTCACCAGAAAGGGGACAGCAGCACTGTGATTTAACGTGAATTAACTTTCTCTCACACTAGATTGACGCACAGGTCAAACATAAGCTGATAAACACTGAAAGTGTTCAGCCCAGCACCTAGATGTGCTGCCTGTATGACAGACGGAATTCAAGAAGTTGGTTGACTACTGTTCTTTTCATCCAGATGCGTAGTTTCACTTGAAAGAGGAACTGAGTGCCCATAGGCAAATGAGTGTTCATTTCCCTTGAATTCTCCAGGCTGGGCAGGACGGTCTTTCAGAGCTGTTAGAATCTAAGAGGTGTTGCCACTTTAACCAGGGGGAGCTCAGCCATCCGGACTGCAGAGGGAAAACTGAACACTGGAGGGACCAAGGATCTCAACAGCCAATTTCTTGCTTCTGACCCCTGACCACACTTACCCCACTGACACATACGCGTTTCTTCAGAAGATTAAGCTGAGGATCAAACGTGCCCACACTGGCACACAGATAAACTGCTTTACTGATAATTCCATTTTGCTGGCACAGTAGGAGGTCAAGGATAACGATGATATGTAAGCAAAACCAAGCAGTAAGGGCACCATTATCAGTGAAGTTTTGATTAATTTGGGTGGTTCAACCTGAAGAAGTAACACCTGAGGACAGACTTCGTAGCATTTTGGCTTATGTGGCACATTATTATTACTGCTTGTTAAATAAATGGAGGTAAACTTTTGTAACGAAGATGCCTTTTAAAATACATTTGTCCCGGCTTGGCGCCTATACCTCAGGTGGCTAGGGCACCGGCCACATACACTGGAGCTGGCAGGTTCGAATCCTGCCCAGGCCTGCCAAACACCAGTAACTACAATAAAAAAAACTACAAAAAAACATAGCCGGCCATTGTGGCGGGCATCTGTGGTCCCAGCTACTTGGGAGGCTGAGGCAAGAGAATCGCTTAAGCCCAAGATTTTGAGGGTGCTGTGAGCTGTGACACCACAGCACTCTACCCAGGGCGACAGCTTGAGATTCTGTCTAAAAAAAAAAATACATTTGTCCTGGGCAGGTCCAGACATTAGCAAATCACATAAAATGTCCTGGATGTGTGTTTTTAGAATTGAGGCAAATTATTCCGCCCTTCCCTCCTTCACTTTCTTCCTTATATAAACAATGGTTAAATATAACCCTAATAACACATCGCATTTACTCTGAAATACTCTGGTATGTAACTATGTCAATTAAATACATATTAGTCCAACTAATGTAAGGAATTTCCCCCCCCTCAGAGATTTCTCATTTCAAAAATAACCAATGGAAAAAAAAAGAGAAGGCTCTTTTGTTTCAAATATCCCCTTTCCCTTGAGAACCCTTCCAAGGATGGGGGGGCCTCTCCAGCTGAGAGGACTTGCCCTTTTCCCTCTAGGGACTAATGAGCCCTTCCAGACTTAGTCCTGCTTTGGGAACTCTTCCTGCATCCTTGTCATGTAGGATGACATTTATTTATTTGCTTATTTAGGTTCCCTTCCACATTTGTAAGTTTATTGTCTGACCTGAACAGTCCTCTTACCTTTCCAGCACTCTGAAGAATGGAAATAGTAAGTCAGAGAAGAGGTTGTGGTGGGCCCAGCAAATGTTACTGTTTGAAAACTCTCTCTTAAATAATATGGAAGCAGGAAGTTTGCCATATGTAGCACACCCAGGAATGCTTTTAACATGAAGGAACCCTCGAAGCCTTGGTTGCCAGTGTTTTGCATGAAACCAGAATTGTATCTTCTCCAAGTGAAAATGAGGGAACGCATGTCTGTATCCTGATGGCAAAGCTGCTGAACATTAATTAACAGGAACAATAGTTCTCGTTTATGTCAAGTACTATGCTGAGCACCTTCCTTGCTTCCCACACTTCACTGTTCACTGATAGTTTTTTATTTTCCCTGTTTTTAATGTGATTCTCCATTATAATCCTTGCCTATCTTAGACCTGTGGCTAGGTCAACTGGACAATAACACAGAAAGCGCATTATCTTAACACACAGGAGGCACTCGGTATCTGTTGTAGAACTGAATGGATGGAGGGAATGAATGAACTCGACTCTTAAAAAAATTCTGTCCTAAACTTTACCAATCATAGTTCTCAAGGAATGTCTCATTTACTTTGACTCCTGGCTCATGTATTAGTAAGTAGCTTTTACATCAAGTTTCTATCTTTAGACATCCCCTTTCCCCAAGTAGAAATGACATAAATCAAGATCATCTCTTAGTTTATTTCTTCTAGAGTCCTTAGCATGCTACATTAACCTGACAAAGCTTAATCTTGTGTTCATTTCACAATACATTTCATGCAGTTCACAGCTCTGATTGGTTTTACATTGACATTACACGTTTCAATTCAGCCATGTGAAAAGAATATAATTCTTAATGGAGTTGTCTCTGAAAACTGTCCAAGCTTAAATAAGCATATGAGCAGTTTAGTCTTAAGTGCATCTCTCTCTAAAATGCAATGAGAAGTTTTAGCATAGGAATATAATGTCCCTGTGTATAGTCCATTTGCAACTGAACCACTTTCTTTAGGTTCCCAGATCCTGAGGAATCCTCTTTGACAAAACCGTATTCAAGTATACTATTTTATTTAACATTCCAGATTGGGTTTAGGTGCAAGGCTGACCTTCAGCTTTACACCCCCAAATAAATCTTCCACCAACCTAGCCTTCGCAAGACTATTCTTAGCATGAGACTCTTTTACAATAAACATTCAGCACTAAAGCCACAGGACAGAGCTATTTGGCATTTTCCAGTGAAGTGCAAGAAATTAAATAAGTTATGTATTTATTGCTAATGTAAAGAATCAAGCACTGCCACTTTGTCAAACAGAAGGAAAGGGTATACATGACATGTGGCCTCTCCTCGGGTACCCCAGGGTCCCAATGCATAGAAATTGTCACCTGGCCGCCACCCATCCGGCACGGCTTTAAGATGAGGTGTTGAGTATTCTGGAGTCCGAGGAGTCAGACCTCTCGTCAAAGTCGTCCTCGGTGTAAATGGACTGCTTTGACACAATTGGACACCCGTCGTCGGGAATGGAGATCCGAGGGTCTTCTGTGGCACGGGCCGGGAGGACGGGCGAGCTCCTGAAGACGCTGGCAGAGTTACTGGGGAAAGGGCTGACATACTGGGACCTCAGCTGGTACTGCTGCTGCAGCGTCATGGTATTCCACAGGGTGACATCATTGGGCAAAAAGGGACCGGACTGGTTTCTCGCCAAAGTATTCCTCAGCATCAGCGGGTACCGGGGCGGCTGTGGGAAAGGGTGCTGCAGAGGCACGGCCAGGGGGTTGGGGACGACATTACTCGAGTCGGCAGAAAACCTCAAGGTGTCTGGGACCCGAAAGGCCGACCCCACGGACCATTTGGAAGAGGAGATGGGGTAAGAGCTCAAAGTGTGTTCGAAGATGTGCCCGTTGGAGGGCAGCACGAGACTCTCGGGCTCCGCTGCAGTCCGCTCCGCCCCCGGGACCGAAGATCGGCTGGACAGAAGGACTTCCACGGCGCTCACCAGGTCCCCCCCGCAGCCCTTGAGGATGAGCTCCAGCACGGTTGGCTTCTGGTTGGGGAATATTTTTTTTAACACTTCGAGTGGTGGTCTGTTGGCTTTCAAGCTGAAGGGCAGAGAAACAGTTCCAGATGGGCCCTCAATCAGGAGGTGATTCTGCTCCGAGTGGTACTTGGGGCTGTCGGGGTGGCTCTCGGGGTTGCCTCCGTTTTTCTGGACAGCATAGCCCCCTTCATCCACAGACACTATCTCGGGGCTCTCGGGGGTGAAGCAGCTCTTACTCTTAACTACATCTGGGGAGCTCCTCGGGTCAGCGTCTTTGTCGCTGAAGGCCTCCGTATTGTCTCCCGAGCTGCCGTCCCCAAGCCGTTCTTCAGTCAGATCTGAAAAACAGAGAACAGCTGGCTTAATCCTTTCCTTGTGTGCGTAAAGAGGAACAGATGTGCTCACAAGAGAGCTGTACGCAAGCTTTTTGGAAGAGAAAATGCATCCCAGTGGGTTATAATATACTGCACACCTTAAAAAAAATACAAACTATGTCATTGGCAAATGACAATAAAAACACAAAACCTGTAAATAAAGATCTGGAAAGAAGAGTCATTTCTGAGAATGCTGCGTGGAACAAGAAAGCCTGCCTTAAACACAGAATGGCTACAAGAACCTATAACCATGGGAGACATGGCTTTCACAGCCGTCACAATCTAAACAGGAGGCTCCGTGGGGCTGCAGGAGACACATGGAAAAGCCCAGGAAAAAGCAGTAAATGAGTTCAGGCTTCTCTTCCAGCTCCTCCTCTGCAGATGAGGTACCCCACTGTGATCTCGGGACCAGCTAGGGCACCAGATACCCACAGGGAATTTTAATATTCCAAATCCATTTTCCCACTGGCTGATTTTATGTTAAATGTCTCATAAACCCAATCAGTATTGTCATCAGATTACTATGTGCAATAACTAGCTAATACAATCGCTGATGTGAATGAAAGACATCGCTATGTGTTGACATAGTCCGTAGAAAGAGGGACTGGCAAAATTGGTTGCCTCCAACTTGCACTAGAGGGCAAACAAAACCAGCTATGAATTCCGGATGGTGGGACAGTTTGCTGGAGAGGAAAAAGGAAATGGCCAGAAGGGTCTGTGCAACTGGATGGGAACACTATCCGTCAGTGCAAGAACGCACCCACAACTCCAGGGCCAGGGTGGCAAGAAGTGTGTGAACTGCTTTGTTAGGAAAGGACTTGAAGATACCTTTCTGAATTGTGTTAAAAGGAGGGGCAGCAGATTGACTGCTTCCCAAATAAAACAGATTTGCTATGAACTTTAGTTACAAATGTGGCATTTGGATCTAAGATATTACACCCTAAAGGGGCTAAGCAGGCAGAGAAGGTAGATCGGGGGGGTTGTTTTGTAGCTGGACATTCTAACAGACCTTCACAATAAAGGAACATAATTTGTATTAGCAAGCTCTATACAAATAAATTGTTATCCTTTTTAAAAACACATACTGGCTGTGGCTACTCAAAACCAGGATAACTGATGTAAAGATGAAAATTTGTAATAACCCTGTCACTGAGTTGAAAAAAATTGGTTTGCTGGTGTTTTCTACCAGCCTGCCTGAATAACCTCATTGTCACCCTGCCCCTGGGTACACCTGATTATGTGCAGATAGCGAGGTGAAATTTCATGAAAGCAGCTTCCAGAAACCATCCCCTCCTACTTGTTGTTGTTTATTTTAAAAGCCTTAAACAAAGACCCATTTATGGAACAGTTTTCTAATACAGGATGTATCTCAAGTACAATCGACAAAACTTTGGTTTTTCACAAAGCCGTAAATATGTGCCAAGCATTAATACATTTTAAAGTGTTCTCAAATTACATTCGTACAACTATCAATCACAAATCTGATGTGAATTCTTATTTAAACTGCTTGTTTTTTCAATGTAAAATATAAGGTTTCCAATGTAGAGTTCATATTCAGTCCACACTTATGAAGCCATTTTTGTTTCCTATAATGGCTCTGAGATGCACAAAAGACTTATTTTTGTAAAAGAAATGTGACATATTCTCTCCTACAACTTCCTAGGATAGGAGAGCCAGCTTTTACCCTCCCACGTTAACATAGTATTTGAACTCCATGTCCTTGATCCAACCAAGAAAAACAACAACAAAAGAACTATTGATTTCAGGCCAAGTGCAGTGGCTCATGCCTAGCACTCTGGGAGGCCAAGGCGGGTGGATTGCCTAAGCTCACAGGTTCGAGACCAGCCTGAGCCAGAGCTAGACCTCATTTTTAAAAATAGCCGGGCATTGTGGCAGACACCTGTAGTCGCAGCTTCTTGGGAGGCTGAGGTAAGAGGATCACTTGAGCCCAAGAGTTCGAGGGTGCTGTGAGCTATGATGCCACCACACTCTACCAAGAGTGAGACTCTGTCTCAAAAAAAAAAAACAAAAAACCGATAGATTTCCATTCTAATTAGCTAGACCTATTTAAATTTTCTTAAGTCTTGACCTCATATATACCCCTTGACTATTACTCTATTATTAAATATTGAAGCGTGAGTGGCCAGTGATGGTTAGGTTAACTCAGCACTAAAGAGAGCACACAACTGGAGCTTAGGAAAACAAGTCCAATAACCTCCCTATGTAAATAGAGACATAAGATAATATTTTAAATACTATGTACCTCTAAACAGTTTCCTTATTTCTTTAACTTCTTTAACATATTATCGATTATTAGCAGCATCAAGTACCTAAATCCCTGAAATATGCAAGATACTGATAGGAACAGAATAAAGGGTAGAAAATACCAGGAAGTATAACACTCACCCCTCCCTTGTGGACCTTATTATCTAGTTGTGGAAATAAAGAAACATGGTGTAGGGGAAAGCAAACAGGGCCCAGCAGGATTTGCTAAGCATCAGACATGATGCACCTTATACACCAATGCTCATCACAGCACTATCACACAGCCGAAGGTAGAAGCAACCCAAGTGTCTATCAAGCCATGAATAGATACATAACATGTGGGACGTGCATCTAGTGGGATACTATTCAGCCTCAAAAAGGAATGAAATTCTGACCCGTGCTACAACATGGACGAACCCTGAGGACATTCTGCTCAGCGAAGTAAGGCAGACACAAAAGGACAGACATGACATGATGCCACATACACGAGATACCAAGAATGGGCAAATTGACAGAGAGAAAACAGAACGGTGGTTATGGAGTTTTGGTTAGAATGATAACAACATTCTAGAGAGGGATGCACAAAACTGCACAAAACTGTGAATTCACTTAACTGTTGAACCACACATCTAAAAATGGTTAAAATGGTAACAATTCATGTTATCTACATTTTACCACAATAAAAAAAGAGAAAAAAATGACTATCACAGCAATATCGAGGATGGTGAGATTTTTTTTTAAAGCAAGAAACAACTAGGCCTTGGAAACTAAAGAAACAGTCTAGCACAGCTAGAAAGCTAAAACCTCAACTTATTTTAAAATGTGTGAACTTAAAAATAGTTTGGTATGTTTTTCTTAGGCCAAACTGGTGTCAAACTCCTGGACTCAGCCACTAGGGTGCCAACCACACACACCAGAGCCCGTGAGTTCGAATCCAGCCCAGGCCTGCCAAACAACAATGACAACTATGACCAAAAAATAGCCGGGCGTTGTGGCGCGTGCCTATAGAGTCCCAGCTACTTGGGAGGCTGAGGCAAGAGAACTGCTTGAGGCCAAGAGTTTGGGGTTGCTGTGAGCTGTGATGCCACAGCACTCTACCCAGGGCAACATAGTGAGATTCTGTCTCAAAAAAAAAAAAAAAATCCTGGACTCAAGGGATCCTCCTGCCTCCGCCTCTCAAGTTGCCGAAATTACAGGCATGAACCACCACAACCCAGCTAGCTTTGTGTTTTAAAAAGTAAACTTTCCTCCCCTTGGATGAGTTTCAAACACTAAAAAACACACCAGAAACATTTTTTTCAAGTTTGTCAACCAAATTCACTCTTTGACAGCACACTTCAGGCTCCACAGTTAAAGAAGAATCAGGGACTAAACTAAGGAATCTATCTCTATATAAAAATGGAGTTTTTTCAAGGTGGCAACAGGTCACCTGAACACTGGAGAGCTGGATTATTAGTCTGACAATATCAAATTCCACGTTTGTGCCTAGTTTCCTAAGTTCTGTAGAACAGACAACAGTAGAATCTTAAATGGGTGCCGGCTTGTTCAGCAATACTGAACCCCTAGACTGCAAAGGCCACTTTCTAGTTTTGTTGTTACCCCTTGCACCTGCTACTGGGACATGCCAGTGCATAACACGCTTCTGGTTACTTGTCAAGAAGTGGTGATAGACTGTGCTGAATCATCTATCTCTACAGATTTTTCTGGGCTGATCAGCTCTCCACCTGGGTGTCCAGGCTATAGTCCAAAAAGTGCGAAAAGCTAACAGTACGTCACAGGAATCAAATCTACAAATTCAGGATGTTCCAACCGAGTTTAGCACTGTTTATTCTGTGTTCAAAGGGAAGACAGAAGATGCTGAAAAAAATCCAACTAGTGGGACACATCTGTGGGGTTCATGTACCTGAGCCGCACATAAAATCCTGCTAAGGGATATTGGGTGAGCAGAAAGAATCCCCATCAATATCCACTGCTATTGGGGTTTCAAAACTGGTCCTTGCACTAAGCATAACTCCTCACCTAACAGTTATTTCCGAAAGGCACATTATGCAATTCTGCAATTCTGTGGCACTATGGTGTCTAGAATTGGTTGTATTTTTGTACCTATCAACTAAACATATTGTAAACTATTCTATCATAAATACGGACTTTCACAAGTAATTACAGAGGGTGAGTTTTGAACCCAGTGATAAAGTGTAATTTAATAACAGGTGTTTCTTTACGACTCCAGATTTTTTCCTAAATGAACTTTACAAATCTTCAAGTTGGTTCAAAACACAAAGGCCTTTCTAGATATAGAAACATGAAACTGCCAACTAAAGAAATGAAACGGGAAATACTCCTCTGAAATACTTTGCCCTCTCTCTTCTTGAAACTGAGACCCTAATTCCTAGAACATAAAGTGTAAGAGTATACTTCCACTGATAATAATTTTACTGCTATTACGTAGGTGCAAAAAATAAAAACTATGAAGCCAAAAAGGGGGAAGTCAATTTTATCTGATAATTGCAAACCAGTTTTTGAAAGTGATAGAATCTGCTATTTCTATTGCTAAACATATAAATACTTCTAAAAATCTTCCTAAACATTGACTCTTCAATTTCACATTTCATAAGGTAGAAACACTCACAGCCATCCCTGATATAAACAGTAAAGATTTTTAAAAGAAGTAGATATTCAACTAAGAAGAAATTTTTTTCTGTGAATAATAGTACCATCAACTTCAAAATATATATGCCATAAGATAGCGATAAGACTTTTTTTTTGCTATAAAACTTTTAATGAAGGAGAGAATGAACGTTCACGGAAGTGACTTCCAATATAAAATTAATGTACAAAGTATAACTTCCTTTAGAGGATTTTTTCATATGAAAATAGAGTTCAATAAAAAAAATTCTACGTATTCATTTCAAATATTTTAAGATAGCCCACCACAATGTGTGCAGCATTCTGCTCAAAACACATAAGAATAGAAAATCTTTCTGACTTAGATGTTGTGGTTTTTATCCTTTCTATCTAAATACATTTATCAGAGCAAGATACGTCTTATACCCAGAATGAAACACAAAAATATTAGCATAGAGAGAAACATTTCCTAGCTTAAGTCTCTGGACAATTTTTCATTCACATTGTGCATTTTGAAACATAGATTGTCATGTCCTCATTCATTCACTTGAGCTTTAAGGAACACATCTGTAAATAACAGGGCCCTGATAGGTAGTTTCCAACACACACAAATCAGCAATGGCAGGGAAGGAGCCCAGGTACACTGGGACTTCTAAAAGAGACCATTTCTCAGAATTCTAACAGGAAACAAGCTTTGTACACTTCTGTTGTTATCTTTATCTCCTAGAGTGATGAATTATGAAAATCTGAAGTATATCAGGGAATGAATCTCTGTCTGACTGAGACCCATATTTGGGGGAGACACTGGTATAGCAAGGGCCGGGATTAAGAAGTATGATCCAGTTTCACCTGTACCCTAGCACTCTGGGAGGCTGAGGCCAGAGGATCCCTTGAGCTCAGGAGGTGGAGAACAGCCTAAGCAAGAATAAGACCCCAGTCTATACTAAAAATCAGAAAATTAGCTGGTGTGGTGGCTCATGCCTGTAGTTTCAGCTACGTGGGAGACGAGAAGATTGCTTTAGTCTAGGAGTTTGAGGTTGCCTTAAGCTTTTAAAAAAAAAAAGGAAGTATGGCCTGCAAATGTAAACTTTTGGTCTTGCAAAAATTTAGTTTTGATCTCTTTCTTCACTCAGAAGGGAGAACTTTTTAAGAAGCAGAGGTGAAATTACCCATAAATCTACGTGTTTATTTGGTATTTAATAACAATGTCCATTTAACCAGATCCCTTACTATTCCCCCAGGTTCTGTGCTAGGTAAGATTATGTAGAGATGATAAAAGCATTGCCTCTTGGATATTGCAAGGCTTATAGTTTACTAACTAATCTTTTGCAAAATTTCAAGTTATCTGCACAGTAGTGATATTTTACAGTGCAACATAGCAAGTGACTCAAAAGACAATAGCTGGGCAGACAATGGTGACTTCACGGGAGAGAATATTGTTGTAAACATTCACATATAAAGACTATGGGTACTGCAAATATACACACTGGACTAAACAAAGTAGTAATCAGTGGAACTTTGATCCCAACTTTATAAAATCTATATCTGCCTAGTTACTAGGATCAAGAGATTAGAGATTCTGTACAGAACTGACATACTGAGCAGTAAGTTTTTTCATAATATAATATATTGTTGTTACTTGGTACTTGACTGTGCTTTTTCATAGCTGTTTATATAATAAACTTCAAAAAAAACACACACAAATCCACCTAGTTGTTTTAGTTTCCTTTCTAAGAACAATCGCATGCATTGCCCAAGGAAGGAAATGACTCCTCAAGGCAATGTGGGACTTCGAGAAAAACATGACATAATTCTAAGGTGATGGACCAGTGATTCTATCACTGAGCCCTCCACCTCTGCCCTGTGTGCCCAGCATATGCCATCAGAGCCACGGAGGCCTAGACAAGTGGGTCCAATGACCTGGGCAACTAATGGCTAAGGAGCTGCAACAGGTTGAAGGGGGAAAGCAAAGAGAGGAAGCAAGCAAGACGGGAGGAAGAAGGGAAGAAAAGCAAGGAGCAGGCAGGCAGGCAAATAGATTTGTACTCTGTCCTCCTCCCTGTCAGGAAGAAGTGCAACATTTCCAGAAAGGGGCTCCAAGTCCTCCAGGGACTTTGATTTATGAAGATTTACTCCCTTTCCCTCTGTAAAGCTGTTAGCAGAAAGTGCTGACTGGTGGCAGCAAAGAATCTCTCATCAATGCTCTTTGATTGTATTTTGCAAACAAAATGCCTGTTGCTTGGTAACATTTCACTTCAGCCTGACCTTCTCTGAAAGTTATTGCTATCAGATTCGATTTACACTGTCCTCCTGTGATTACTGTAATCTTTTAAACCCAGGAGTTCATCCATCAGGGAAAAGAAAAGTTGGTTGTATAAGTCGAGAGCATGGCTATTCCCCAGATTTATAATACCAGGGAGTGTGTTTGGGGGAGGAGGAGTCTTTTCCGGGTGGCAGTGGAACTCTGGTTCCTAGACATGGGTCACACTCTCATTTTTTCCTGCCACCTCTGTTCTCAGATCCACAAGATGGACCCCAACGCCAGATGCTCTGCTCTGCACAGAGTAAGAAGCTGGAAGAGGCACAGCAAAGCGACCCCCATACCAAGGGACATCCAGAGGGGCAACTAGAGCTGGGAGCAGAAGCCCAAGGCCAAGGTCGCCAGATAAAATAAGAGGATGTCTACTTAAATTTGAACTTCAGATGAATAATGACTAAATTTTAGTATGAGTTTGTCCCACACAGCATTTGGCATCTTGTTTTTTGTTTGCATGTTTGTTACTAAATTTGGCAACCAGCCTTAAGGCTCCTGCTTTGCAAGGAGATGGTAAGGAAGCTGGGGACAATCAGAGAGGGAGGGTTGGCCCAAGGGGTAGAACATGGGTAAGTGGGTACACAGCCCACAGGTTCCGGAGATGCCAAGAGCTAGCGAGGAAGGTACCAGAGCCGCCAGGCAGGCAACAGGCTGCAGGTCCCACCGCCCGCACTCTGGAACAACCTTCCAATACCTTGGCCCAGGGGAAGGAAAGTACCCCACCACCACAGCCAGGGTCCCCGTCCCGCTGCCACTGGTTGCTCGCCCCACTCTGGCATACAATCCTGCACAAACCCGCAGGGCAAAGAGCCCAGAAAATTCATCCAGGGCGGACATCCTACCTCTAAGAGCCAACTGCAGGGGAAGGTTTGCAAGAGCCCAGAAGTGCTAGTATGGTTTTTCCTTTTTATTTGATGGATTTTTGGTTTTCAGAGTGCAACTCAGGCCCCTTGCCTCAAATCAAGCCCTCTTAAAACCAGACTCCATTTTAAAATTAATAGGTATACTCCCTAAGTAGCTTTCAGGTCTTTTCCACTTTTTCGTTTGCTCCAACTCTACAGTCACATAGTTTCCTACCCTGGCCTAGATGAGTGTTCTCTAACACCCATTATACCTGTAGATGCTTTTCTTTTGGGGGTGGGGATTAAAATTGAAAAACAAGCAGCAGCAGACCAGGCAGGTCTGGAGCTAAAATGGCCAGAGGAAGTATAAAGACACTAGGCAGTGCCAGAAGAGGTAAAGTACAAACCTTTTCCCAAAATCTCCTAACTCATCTCCCTATAGATATCTCGTTCATTTCCTTTTAGAAGAAATAAATAAGAAAGAAGACCCTATTTTTCTATTTGATCTTGTTCTCTTATTCCTAACCATTTTTTTTTCCTTTAAAAGCATTTTTAAAAATTTGTGTACATATTTTTTTCCGATGGCAGACATAAACCTAGGAAGAATCTATTGCCACAGATCTTTCCTCTCCAGGCACCACAGCCTGAAGTGACCCAGGACACTCTCCTGGAGGAAAAGTTGGGGGTGGGGAAGGGAGCCACAACACAAGAATGTAACTTCAGCTTTTCACCTTGCACTTGACCCTTAACTTCCCTCAGCTTTTGAGCCCATGTCCTGAAAGTGTCCTGAAAGGCTGGCTTGGCTGGTTGAGACTGCTGATTCAGATACACATAGCTGAAAGATGTTCATGCTTCCTATCATATTTTCATGGAGAGAAGAAAGAGGAAAATGTAGAAGAAATCTAGGAGGAGAATAATTTCATTCGTTTGTGTATATATACACATATATAAACTTAAATTAGAACTTTTAGATTTCAATCAAAATCTAATAACTCCAAGTCAATCACATATGATAATTAAGGAACAGGAGAACTTTATGTTCAAAAAGAAAAAAAGAGTATTTCAATCCATAGCTAAAAGTAATAACCAGAATATGAAAGTTCTCCTTAAAACCACTATTACACAGAAAAGAATATTCGACATACTATATATCATTAAATAAAATCACCTCTATTCTTTTAAAGAATCTGAAGCAGAATTTTAGGAAGGTTTCTTCCTGTTAAAAAAACTTGCGTTTTGGTGCTAGTATGTCACTCCCTGAATTGAGTGTTCTTTCTCCAATAGTGGCCAGCAAACATACTCTTCCTTAAAGCATGTGCTTTTTTCAAAGATTACTGGAGAAGAAAAAAATTCCATGTGCTTTTTTATGTAAGAAAATAAAATCTCTCCACATTTACGTACTGAGGAGGTCCTTTGCTCTACCAAAAGACCAACCACATTTTAGAATCAAAGTTCACACAGAAACAGATCTACTACAGAATTTGTCAGATTCCTGATGGGCTGTGCACTTACCGTATACATGGACCTACTATTCCGATAGAGCTTCACTCTCTACATGTAGTGAGCTACACAGCCAGGAGTATCTATTTTCTAATACCCATGGTATATTACATACAAATATATTATCAGAACAATTTCAAAAA
This sequence comes from Arctocebus calabarensis, assembly GCA_963573935.1. Taxonomy (NCBI): domain Eukaryota; kingdom Metazoa; phylum Chordata; class Mammalia; order Primates; family Lorisidae; genus Arctocebus; species Arctocebus calabarensis. The sequence goes on from CAUYON010050562.1 coordinate 17,261, forward strand.
AGGTACAATGCATAAAGCAACAGGCACTCTCATTCAACAGTTTTCTGCAACTTAAACCACAAACAGAATTTCTCCCTCCAAACACTGCACAGAACAGATCCACTTGTATACTTCTCTTCCTAATGGAAAACAATTATTTGTTCTAGTCCTGCTCTCCTCCTACATCCCCATCTTTTAAAAAGAATCGAATTATAAGTCAAATTAATTGAAAGTAGAAAACAAAAGTTGTGAAAATAAATGTACAAGGTATGTGGGGTGATAGGATGAAAAATGACCCTGATGGCTCAGTCCTCCAAAGTCATCACGTTCTCCTATCATTATGATAAATCCTATTCTCCTTTGCAACTACTTGTTTTCGATTTAGAAGGCTCAGGCGATTCTTGATGGGAGTAAAAGAGAAAAGCACGAAGTCTGCAAAATATTTCTGAATGTATATGAATCGT